>SNQN01005214.1:0-21215 GCA_008642245.1 Bassia scoparia | reverse complement strand
GGGTGTGATATATTTGAGTCACAATTAGTTAGGGAAATCGCAAGTCCCGTTCGAAATGTGAATCTTCGATACTCTAGTTCCTCACGAGTAATCAAAAATTTAAAAAATAGGTGGCGTGATAGCTCTGCCTCAGTCGCGGTACGTGGGCCCGCCATCTGGATGCACGGGTTGAAGACAGGATGGCAGCTCAGCAGATTGGGCGCTCTTGGAAGACCATTATTATGGTGGTGGGGTAACGTCTCGTATGAGGGAGGGGGTCAACACTGGGAGCGGGTAGAGCGTCTCCTCGGAGCGCGTCAATTCAGGACTTAAAAAACGTTGGGCAATCCCACCAAAGACTTGGACGGCTTGTAAGGCGTCACCCATGGGTTGGATCGCCTTTAAGCAGGCGTCCAAGCTAGGGTGGGACGCCTAGGCAAGCGTCGTGGGAAGTACGGAGGGGGAAGAAGAGGAGGGGAAATTTCGAGAATAAGTTCAAGAAATGTTTAACGTGTTCAGGTGGCACTTTGATTTTAGCTAATAGTGGACTGTTTTCTAGGCAGTCACTTCAGAATATGTGTCTTGTTCTTATTTTAGTGTGTGTTGTTTCAATATATTATTGTTGTTATTTTTTTGATTAATTCGTGTAAGAGGTTTGACAGGGAAGTGCTCGCGGCTGCTACTAGTGTCTTTTTTTTCTACCGCTGCCATTGCCCGTGTAGTTTTTTTTCGTCTAAGTAAATGAATTAGAATATTGTGTGAGCAAGAGAGAGTATAATTGTAGAGAGCTGTGGACACTAATAACATTCTGATGATATTGTAATTATTTATGGTTTTTCTCGCCATTTCTCTTGCTACTACGAAATGGTTTGGGCTTTTCAAGGCCTTTTGCTATTAATGCGAGTTGTTTGTAGAAGAGTTTGAAGTAGTCTATGGCTTGCTTCCAAGATTAATTTGTGGTCGAGACTTGGAGCTTATTTAGCAAAATAGGAGTTTATTGCAAGTGGCATAGGAATAGGAGTGGAGCGACGCATCAGGAAGTGATAACTGTCCACTCTTGACCATGATTATGTGTTGGTTTATTGGATTCGGATCGGTTGCTGTATTCTCTAGCTGCCACTGGATACTGGTATTATAAGAGCTTGACTTTGATAGTTTGCATGCGTGATTGGACAAACCGGAGCTCCTGGTATGGGCCTCTTAGAAGATCGATGATTGTGCCTGGCGCAAACCGCACGCTAGATCGGTGTTGCGACTACCGATGGCCGGAATCGCTAGTCTCGGATTTGTACTAAGTGGCTTAAATGATTAGCTTTAATGAAGGAGCATGATGGATAGAAGGCAAGTCTTTAGGTAAATAGTTGTAAGCTGATGTTTTAAACAGTGGCTAGAAGACCAAATTATCCTAAGTCTCTAGATGCTTTGATTCATTAATTCATAGTTTTTCAAATAAATAGAAAAAATTCCAATTAACGTATTGTTAGAACCTAGGTGTTTGGGCTTTCGTAGAATGACTGCATATTCATCATGAGATGCATTGAATAGGCTTCCTTTTGGTAATCTCATTCTTTATCAATATCATGTTCCAATATTATTAGTCCTTGAGGTTATACTAGCTTTTGGTATTGTTTTAGGTTATTAATATTAACTTTGCATTTATTTCTAATCGTGTTTGGATTTTGCTTTGATTAATTCTTTGCTTAATTGTATGTTATTACGACTATAACATAGGTTGTAGTGTGATTATGCGTGAGTAGTCGTTCTCTATTTCTAGAGCGATTGGGGATCTATAGGTGATGATGATTTGGTTTTTATTGGCTCGACACCCTTTTCTGTGAACCCCATTACATACGGCCTTGTTTTTAACTGCTAAATCTATTATGTGTGTCTGGCGGAGTATTCAATTAGGTAGGTTTGTGAGTATCTGCTTTTCCCCCTCGATTTGCAGACGTAAGTGCATAATTACGATTAGCCGAGTTTCTAGATACTATGCGATTGAAACATTAATGAAAGATAACTAACGATGATAGGTAGAACGAGAACTTTCCTAGTCGAGAGAATTACGCGTTAGGAGTAGTTTAATGGATTTAAATGATTCTGAGAGAACTTTAATCGTCTTGTGATTTTGATTGCATGTTATGAAATTTGTTTGGATGCCGCATAGTTTGTTGGTCAAATTATGTATAAGTGTTGAGACATAAGCTGTAGTTTGTATTCATCATATAGTTAACCTTTTCTTCATATTCGTAGTCAATTAGCTTAAGTAGTGCCTAATCTACAAACAACATTTTTCTATATAGCTTGTTTAGATTCTTTCATTTCAATAAATAAAAATATAATAAAAATCTAAATAATGAAAAAGTATATGTTTACGTTTGTTTCGTGGATACGATCCTGTTAGCACTAGCTGCGAAGGTTATGTTTTAATAGGTATTTTTGATAGGTACCGACAAGGCCTGTCAAATGTTTTTCTGAAATATGACAAATAATAAATTAATTATTGTGAAAGAAGAAAATGGATTGGAAAAAAAATGGCCGGAATAGTATGAAACTATCGAAACTATCTTATATTCTATAATAATTAAATCGTATAAAGTAATAAATAAATGACCGCGTGGAATAAGAACTCAGCAAACCACGAGATGGTAATCGGAGTTTTGTGTTTCAGTCTCGGAACTCAACAATGAAGCATGACTCTGATTGTAAACCGAATGAAGATCTCCCCAACTGTGCCGGGTGAATGTTCTTAGCTGTTGCGATCGTAAGAGCGAGATCCGGAGGTTTCTCAGTTGAAGAGATGCTAGATTCTTTCTTACAGGACCTCTGGTTCTCCGGAGAGACGCCGGGGGAAAAGTGGAATGAAGGTGCCGAGGACCTAGATTTTGTGGGACCGGCCGTGTGGTTAACCCTAAGGATGTTAGGGAAACAAATTCTGCAAACGTGGGCTTATTCCTTGCTCAAAAGAGATTGGGTAAAATGCGGTTCATTGTTGCCTTTTTTTCCAGCCTTTTTTGTCTACTATTTGCAAAGTGCTGCTAAGCAAGGTAGTCCTGCTATCGACGAGGTACATTCCTTGAGGGCTACGAAAAATAAAGAAGCAATGGACGCCATCTTTGCTGACGAGCCTGATGAAGTCCACAGTGAGAAGAAGGCGAAACCATGTAATCCTTTATATCAATAAACTCCATTGATTTAACTTGCTCGCAATCTATCGTTGTTGGTGATGTGTAGGCCAGTGAGATGCATCTAATAGGCAAGAGTGGTCTGGCCCATGGGGCCAGAGTTAGAGACGATTGGGCTAAGGTCGTAGCTCCACCGAGGGGTGAAGAAAGCAAAAATACACTGCTACTACGCTAAGCAACTGGTAAGAGGCAAACTAAGCACAAGTCCCGAGTGAGACCTGTTGCGTAAGCCGCAAAGCCTGCGAAGACTTTCGGCGGGAAGGATCCAACAATCTGGCACTGGCTGGTGCCTTTGAAAAGTTCGTTGAGATGCGAGATTGAATTACACCGCGAATAACTTAAGGGTGATGGATGATCTTTTAGTCTCAGATGGATTTAGGGATGTTATGACGCTCTCATTTGGAAGTCGTTGATTTTGGTTGTCGTCTTAATACACCTGCTTTTTGTTCTCATGTTTCATGAAGTCTGACTCTTCAGTTTTCTTTTTGTTTTTATATATAGGTGTGATTGGCTACGAGTACTCCCGTCCAAACATCGCGGGGACCGTGCCGGGGGAAGTCTTGGCCAGGGGTCACCAGATGCCGCCTGGATCATATAGACAACCGGATAGGGTCAGTGAACCTATCCAATTCTGAAGTTGCCAGCGAAACTCGGTCTCAAATTGTGAGGGAGTATGTAAATGAGTTGGAGGGCTTGGACTTCTCAAATTGTCCTTGAGGATTACATTCCTCTACTCATTAAGGACCCTTAGGATCCTGACGTAGGGACTGGTCTTTCCAACCGCCGATGAGAACTATGTTGTCGGCTTCGACAAATTTGTGAACCGGAGGGGCCACACTCCGGGAACACAAAGAGGTCAATGAATGAGTTTTGTAGAGGTGGGTGGCGCAGCTCTTCCAAGCCGGTTTGGGAGGTGAAAAGGCGTCAGATGTTTAGGGAAAGTTTAACCACATCCTGATGAGTACAGGATACCCTACGCTTGAAGGGGTCAGATAAGGCCTAGTCTACTCTGGCTAATGGAGGTAATTGAATTTCCAACTCTGATCTTCGGCTTACTTATTTATGATATTATCCGTAACCGTTGTTCTTGCATCTGAATGCGAGCTGGTAGAGTAGAAGGTATCTGCAAGATTATGCGGTAGGATCACCGAGCAAACAACAATGTCGGCCATGGAGAGGCACTGCCACAAGTACTTGGAACAAAGACTCGTGCTTGGACACAAGAATTTGGAAGCCAACTGGGCTTGCTCGACTGTGCATGATCCTGGCAACTCTTTAGAAACATCTGGGGGGTACTTTGAAGAAATCGAAGGAAGCGAGAAGGCAACACTCCTAGCCGATGAGAAGGCTAAGCTGAAAGAGAGTTGAGGGTGAGTGAGGCCGAGCATGCTGCGGACACTATCAAGAAAAGTATTTTCGCAACAAGACTTTTGCAACGACTTATTTGTCGTTGCGAAAACTTAAGCAAGATATATGTTCTAAACATAAAATTTTCGTTTCCACTCCCCAATTCCTTTTAGCGCGGGGTTTGTGAATTTTGAAGCCCTTTAAGCAACGCATTATCGTTGTCGTTCATGATGAGGCTTTTTTGCAACACACAATTTGTTTGTTGCTGTTTGTTTTTACAAATGTAACTGCAACACAGTATTTTGTTGTAAAATATATCACATTATTGTGCAACGACATTTATTTCCTTGCCAAAAAAATCGAAAAAAAATGGAAAAAAAATAAGAGAAAGTTTAATAAACAGATATCTGAATTTTGACCTTTTGTTCTCATTCTCTACAACATACACACTCTCTCTCAAACACCTAAACCCTTGCAAGTAACTCTAAAGCTAATTCTATGCACCCACTGATCCCACGCTACAAGGCCGCACACCCCCACCAACAGCCGCGATCCAACTACTCACCCAAGCGCGCAGCGCTCCCATAGCACCCCACGTAATTCAAACAGCAGCCAAGCAGCGAGCAACCTCCGGCCAGTCACAGCAGGCCCACGCGCCTAGTATCACGCACAGGCCGCGTCCCCTCCCAATCGCCGTCTCCAAGTCACAGCCGCCCAGCCTCGGCTCCTAAGTGCTCCAACGTTGGTAAAATTTTTTTGATTTCATTTGCAAATTCTGTTGTAATTGTCCTTTTTTGATTGATTGGGTTTTGATGATTTTCCTTGATGCAAGAAGAAAATTAATTGGACTGTGATAATAGGGGGTATTCAGTAAGTATAGTGGGGTTGCTTTCTAATTTTGGGTTTTTTTATACGTGTTTGTCGTCATTAAATTTCAAAAGCTTTATAAGTTTACCAACTTAACAAATCAACCAAATTGGACATAAACTGAACAGAGAAGTAAAAGAGAGATCAGGTGAGTGTGGAGGAAGATTGAAGAGTAGCGTGGCAGAAGGCAGGACTTAGGGAGGTCAAAACCCAGATGCTTGATTGCAAAATTGCTGAGAAGTTAAGAGAGTGGTTTAAGAAAGATGAATATGAGTGAGATGAAGTGAAAGGTATGTTCTAATGATGGTAGCTCCCAAATAGGTCGCAATCCTCAACATTTCAACAACAGGTGGGAATTTTGTTTTCACAATTGCTTTTCTTTCTCATTGGGTGAATGTGTGATACCAATGAGCGACTAATAAAAAGATAGGGTTAGGTCTTAAATGCATTTTTCTGGAGTTCATTTGATATTATTTGTATTTTTCTAATTTCATGTCTATCAGAATATTGATTTAGATGCATCCCATTTGATAATTACTGTGAAGCCATTTAGGGATCGTAAAATTACTGGTAGCCATGTTTTGGAAAAAAATTGTATCAGTATTATATCTTTGTGGTGGCATACTTTTGGATTTCGTTTAGAATTAATAATTCATTTGGTATCTGATTCATTTGTATTGTGCAATTTTACATGATTTATTTTGTATTTTTGCCAATATTCTTGTTGATTTTCTATAAAGGATCTTGTTGAGAATTAATATTGTATGAGTTTGTGTTTGCAATTTATTTTGCTTGGGTTGTTGACTGAGGTTGCCAATTTTATTCTGATTGAGTTGTTACTTGGTTTTAACCTTTTATTTTGATTAGTGTTATTAGTATTTTTTTTTATTAATTGAATTGTTTTATAGTTGACTTCATTAATATAATTAATATTTAGTTGCAATGTCTTTTGGTGACCAATTCCCCACTCAATTTGTAAGATTCTTAACTAAATAATAAGCCCTATATGATATTATTCTTTGCTATTAATGTGTTGAATTGTGTGAATTTTTGGTAATATTAGATGAGTTTTGAGAGCAATTGGAAATTTTATAGTAATTTATGAATTGGTAATGTATATTTTTATGAAGTTGTTAATCGTCATTTGATTTTTTAGGCATTGGATTATTGTGACATAATTTTATTTAATGAGCGGTAACATATCTTAGACTTTAATGTCATACCGATCTGTTATAATATGAAGAATCTTATATATTATATGTTATTTAGCTTTTTGTTGCAGTTGGAAGTATTTCTGAAGTATCTTTAACTACTTTGATTAGGGAATGGCTTTTTGTAAAGAATGGATGAAAATATAGTGTATTCTTGCCGATTATAGGGAGGGTGTTTGACGGATTTTAAACTTTGTCATCTTTCTCGTAAACGTTGGTTCATGGAAGCTCTATTATTAGATGTCCTTGTAAATGTCGTAATTGATTTTAAAAAAAGGGTGTGTGGAGGTTTGTTTACTAAGTGGGGAAATGGTACGAAATTACACTTGGGACTACATGGGGATACATTATATCGTGGGTAACAAATTCCTTCTATTTATGATGGAAGTAGATGATGTAGTGAGTGATCATCATGTTAGATGGATATTTTTGGGATACACACTATGCAGATGTGGGCAAACTGAGGAGTATCAAATATAGCAAATGAACCTCTAGAGGGGAGGCCGCAAAGTTTTATGATTTGTGAAGCAAACTAGAGCCTTTCAATAGTTGAAGGCGACATAAGTGTAAAGTTGTAATATATTGTTGAACATGTTGCACTCTGAAAGTTTTAAACATTGGAGTGAGTAGTTTCTTTTGATAGTCTATGAAATTGCAATGACAAGCTTGTGGGAACAACCGTCCTGATTCCTTATATGAGGCATAGAAAATTTTACGTAGATTTGGGGGCTTGAGTGTATTCAAATGGATGCTTGCAAAGAATGGAGATATGTGATTGGAAGGAGAAGTTAAAGTTGCAGATGTCCTACTTGTGGAATTTTCCTAGGTAGAAAAATGTAATAAAGGACTTCTAAAGGAGTAAGTTTCAACATAAGTTTACGATACTTTCCATTGAAATATATGGACTACAAGGTTGTACTCGTCAGGAAATAGCGAAAGAGTATTTGGCATAAGCTGAAAGGGTAGAGAAAAACAAGGGGGAATGATCCCTGCGGATTCTCCTGGTTGGATTTGTTGATAAAGATATGGCTCATTTGCTAGTGATGTCGTAATGTGCGACTTGGCTAGCTGTGATGGTTTTCACGTCTGAATATTACAAGCACTAGTAATATTGACTGTGGTGTTAATCCGTACTAATCTTTGCCTCTTGGTTATGCATGAAACTAATTCCTTTCGTCTCTTTTTAACTTATAGCGGACACGCACAAGTCAGGAAGAAGTTTTGAGTCTATTTCAACCTTAATTGAAAGAGCTGAAGGGCTTTGGGAGGGGGAGTTGGGGGGAACATATGAATGCTACTCCAGAAAATTAATAGCTGCAATGTTGCGTATGACTAAATGATTTTCTGCTTAGGTGATTGTCGGTCATACAACTAAAGGTCGATACGTCTTGTCTCCTTGTATAAGTAGCCTGTCATTCGAATCAACAGTCAGGTATGGTTGAACACAACAGTCAGTTCAATACAGTTCAGTTCAGTTATAGATAAATCAGTTCAGTTCAGTATGTTATTGATAACGTTAGTTATTCAGTTCGGACCAGTTCAGTTCGTTCCAGTTCAGTTGTTGACGGATTGAAACAGTTAGTTTAGTACAGTTCAGTTAATTCAGTTAAAACGAAGTTCAGTTCAGTCTTCAGTTTTGGTTTGGTATCGGGTAGTGTATTCAGTAAAAGAATTTCAAGTTCAGTTCAATTAGTTTTGGTTGTACGGTTCAGTTCAATTCAGTTTGACCAAGTTCAGGTTCGTTTCAGTTCAGTTTGGGCGGTCTTGAAACACGTTCAGTTTGGTAGCGGTTCAGTCAATTGCAGTTAAATAAAAAAGTCTGTTATTAGTTCTTCAGTTTTGGTTGATAACATTCGTTCACTTCGTTGAAGCAAGTCAATTCAATTTCATTTCAGTTTTTGGTTGGTATGTTAACTCAATTCAGTTCGGTTCGGTTTGGTTGGTAATCTTAGTGTCCGGTTATGAGAAAGATAAATGTCATTGAGTTAGTAGTATAAGATGTCAAAGTCAATTAATCTTTGTATAGATCAAAGTAAACTCATATGATATCGAAGTTAATTATATGAGCTGTTACGACAATACAATCTCTAGGAGTAAATGATTGTATCAACAGTCTAATAAATGATAGGTTTATACATTTAGCATGAAGAGAGCATATTAATGTTTGAGTGGTAGGTTATGTGATGTTGTTAGTTGATATCTTATGTCTACATTTAATGAATGATTGAAGAAGCAAGAGATCTAAGTCGATATCTTAGAAATGAAGTTTCTAATAGGGAAATCATTAACCTTAAGTTTTGTTCAACTTTTTTTGGATTTTACTATCTAGTGAGTAATGATGTTATGATGAGATCAAAGTTGGAATTGATAGGTTGCAAGTTGCAATCTGCACAACAATAGCTATGAAGTTATAAATTATAAAATCTGATTTGCTTTGTAAAATTATCTTATGTAAAAATAGTCTTTTTATCTTATTAACTGTTCATAGTATGAGCAATTTCAATAATTGATGATATCCAAAGTTATAAGAATATACATGAAATGTATACTAATATACGAGTAACCATAGTACTTTATCATCTTTTATGTGTCATTAGTTTATTACCTTAACCATAACTTACCTCATATCAATTCAATTTACTTATTTTTATTAACATTATATTAATCTATATTCCTCAAAAAAATAAAATATATGGTATCAATCTCAAAATTACTTAATTAATAATTAATCAAGTGGTAAGAATTATAATTAATAGTGTAAAATTCTCAATTTTTAATGTTTTTATTTGTTTTATTAGTTATTTAATTTGTTCATTATAGTTGTTAGTTATTATTGTTTAGTTATTATTTAGTTTATCCTTAAAGGTAGTTAATTTTAGTATCAGTAAAGTTCAGTTTCAGTTGAACTACGGTTTCAGTTAAGTTCAGTTTCAGTTAATCTACAGTTAGTTAAGTTAGTTTAGTAAGTTCAGTTCAGTTAAATTTCAGTTCAGTTAATTTCAGTTCAGTTAAGTTCAGTTCAATATATTTAAGTTTCAGTTAATTTCAGTTTCCAGTTTTGTAACAGTTAAGTCAGTTTTCAAACAGTATTCGTTTCAGTTCTATTCAGTTCAAGTTATGTAGGACGTGGCCGCGCCTCAGCGTATGAGCGGCGCGGTTGTACTACAGTGAGGTGCTTTTGCGTGGGCTGAGCACGGTATCCGCACGTGAGTGCGCTGGGGTGTGTTATAGAGTGAGGGAGTCGCACCGTGCGTCTGATAAGGTTATTCAGGAACGACCAACGTTTGGGCCAAAAAATGGCCCAGTCCATCAAAGTAACCAGTCGTGGGTTGGGACATGGGTACGTAATCAGATTCTGTAACCATTCGCCCGAGTAGCGGCTCTATACCGGGTTAGTTGTAATTCCATTAAACACGATTATTGGTCACACAACTCATAGGCACACTAGAACGCACTAGCCTTAAAAATACTAAGATGAGTTGTTCTATTAGACAAGAGACTACCTAACTAGAAATCGTGAACCACTTTTGTATGCAATCATGTTAAAAGGTGCCTAAAAAAGAGTTGTCCAAGTTAATCTATTTAAGTGGATTACGTAATTCCAGTCTTTGTTTAAGCAAAATATATACAAGTTTGTTATTAATAATGACAATTCGAAATTTATACATTGGTGTATGATTACGTATTCAAAGTATATGCAAACTCATCTACCAAATATCAGAAGAAACAAAAGTTAGTTTGTAAACGAAATGAAACGAATCCTTTGCCGCTTGAATGACTACATTGAAAAAAAGAAACAATGTTAGTCCATGAAACAACGAAGCGCATGTCTTTGCCTTGAATTGCTATGACAAGAATAAAGAATGTTAGAATGCAATGGATATAATATAATGAATGATATGAAAAGAATGAGAAGAACACATGGAAACAATGAAACGTAAGAAACCTATATATTTACATGAAACGATTAAAAAGTGAGTTTTCTATCATTGTTTAGTTGTATTAAATCCATAACCATGGTTAGTCAAATTAAAAGAAAGTGAGAGAGAATTATTGGGTGAGTAATCTACATAATTCAACCTTTGTTACGCTTGTGTTTCGAAAGAGAATCGATGGCTTTGAACTAAGAACCAATGTTATAGTGTGTTTAGAGGTTTGGGAGAGAGAGAGAGAGAGAGTAAACGTGCCGAGAAGTTTGCGTGAAGTTATGAAGTGAAGTGTGTTGGAGGTTGTGAGAGTGTGTAAGTCGTGTCCGGACTGAGCAGAGGCGGGAGTATTTATAGGCAGGGATAAAACGAAGCACAAAAACTGCGTATCGCTGAGGATGGACGTAGCTACGTCGAGGGGCAGGTATAACGCTCAACCTCAGCGTATATACCTTGCAATACTCCATGAAATTTGGCAATTTCGATGTGTGTTGGACGTATAAGCAGTAAATTACGTTGCTCCGAATTGAGCTATATACGCTCAATATGCGTATAGTACGCTCATATCCTGCGTATATGACCTCAATGATGCATATATATTTCCAAAACTCGAAATATTTTCGATTGTCTCCGATTTTATTCGGATTCCCTTGATTCGACCCATGTAGACACCTGCTCTCACAAGCAAGAGTTCAGATGTTATCAGAAGGTTCACGTATTTCCGGAGTATTTCTATTTATCTCAGTATTTCTGCGTATTCTGTGTATTAACATTGAAATCATAGAAAATCATAGAAAAATCAGAAAATATTAAAGATATGGGATTCAGAAAAATGTGAGGACATTGATGAAAATCAAAGAGAGAATCGCAGCTGTAACTTTTTGAAAACTTGAAACTTTGAAACACGAAAGAAAATATTTTGCCTTGATGTTGACCTTTGTCAATACGTCCGAGTACGAATCACGTATTCGCATTGTTGTGAATTCAAGCATCTTTTCTGAGTCGAACAAACGCGAGACGCGGTTTTCATCAGTTAGCTCTTGGGAGACACAGTTTCAGGTGTTAAGAAGGCCCACTTTGACTGATCGCTGTAAGAGAGAATGTCCGTAAGAGACGAGTAAAGTATCGCGGGACGGAGACAACTCAGAAGACGTTCTGGGACCTGAGTTCCGCTTATAGGGTACTGCAAAACAAATGTAGTTTTACACTGTTACCGCTGCGCATGCGGTTGGTTGGCCTTGCCATGGAGTTTTGTTGCGGAGCAAACTCAAAACCGGAAGAGTGCGCGGACATTCTGAGCGGGAGAAGATCAAAAAACGAGAGATGCTGACGAATTTCTGTGCGGGAGAAATTTCAAGAACCCGAAGGTCTGTCGGAACTCTTGTAAGCGGGAGAAGATCCAAGACGAAGACGTGTTTGTTGAATTTCTGTAGCGGGAAACCATAAGACCGAAGATGCTGTGTGGTTCTGTAGGGAAAATCGTAGACCGAAAGATGCTGTGCGGATTTCTGTAGGGAAAATCATAGACCGAATGATGTTGTGTCCTGTTTTCTGTAGGCGGAGAAGATGTAGACCGAAGTGTGCTATATGGAATTTCGTGTGCGGAGATTCCAAAGACCGAAGTGTGTAAAGGAGTTGTTGTGTAAGAGAGCCCCATTTGACTGAGTCCTGAAGAATGACAAATCTCCGTAGAGTAAAGTAAAGTATTGATTGGGACATTAGCATGTAAGTGGCCCTACCTCGTTTGAGGTGGTGCAGTGTAATGGTCAATGTGTTTGCATGTTAAGGGAGCATATGCATGAGGAAGGTGTAGCTCAATGCATGAGATATGTAAATGGATGATGCTTATGAATTGTGTGCGAATGCAGTTATTCATAAGCTGAAATGAAAGGAAGTAACTAATGGTAAATCTTTTGGATTGGGGATGACGTCGGCCCATCGAGCAAGTGATCTGCGATGGTAGCGAGCCAACCAGGGGTTTGGTGTTGGTAATGGTAGGTGTTGATGTTGTGATGCGGTGAGCCCCAGCATTAGATGAGCTTTCGAGGTTAAGGAATGGTTGACGGAGCATTGAATTTTGTGGAGTCAGGTTGGTAGGCTTTTGTGGTTGTGTGGTAAGGTGAGGGATGTGATTTTGATTTGCCAAACATGTAACGAGTGATGCTGCATAGAGGGAGGAAGAGGGATGTGTTTTATTGCCCCAATGAATTGGAGGCATGGATGAAGAGAGAAGGAGGAAATGCTGCAAGCGAGCTTGAGGAGACATGTGATGTGGTAGATGTGAATACCTAAGATGAGTGAGAGGCGACGTACAGGTGCTAAGAAAAGGTGAGGGGAAAGAAAAAGAAGGATAAATTGGGTGACTAAGGGTAGTGAATGGGGATGATGTGGTGGCTAGATGATGTACGGTTCAACTCGAGTCCATGTAGGGTCTACACTAGGAATCTGGTCTTACATAAGGGAATCAAACATATGGATCGGACCTCGGGAATTTGGATAGTTGGTTTGGGTGGCACTCGAGAAGAGGTTAGTATTCTTTGATCAGACGTCGTAGTTCCTCGTGTGATTTGGAACTCGGTGAGAGGGCTTGTGGTTGTAGTGAGGCTGTTTTGAGGTTGAAAGAGCCGATGATTCACGAAGGGACCGCACGGTGCAGTGTGTTTGTAGATTTTTGTTCGTGTTTGAATGGGCTTTGACTTTGGATTGCTTGGATTTTGCATTGGGAATTTGGGGGGGGGGCTTGTGATGATCTGGCATGACTTTGAGTTTTTTTGCTTTGCCATTTTATTCTTTCTTTTTTTTTTTGCACTGTCTTTCTACGAGTTGGTCCAAAGGATGGTGATGTGGTGATGAAGAATAGATATGCTGAATGATAGTGTTTATGGTCAAGGGTTCCAGGGATTTGGATTTGATGTGATGAGGATGGGGGGAAGAGTTATTGTGGAGCATGAAAGAAGGATTTGGAATGGCATTGAATGTGAGGTTGATCATATATTTGATTAAATTAAAGTTAAAGAAACTATATGGATGGCTAAAATGATGAAAAAGAAACTTTTTATTAAATGTCAAGGTTTATTACAATGAGGCTGATGCAGAATTTTGACCTTACAATGAATTTCGAATGGAAAAGAAAGATATATCAGGGAAAGGATTCCACGATCCTAAAGCAGACCTGTAATGAAGAAGGTAATTTTATGTCTCTCATTCGTAGATTTGATGTGAAGCGATACTGAGATGTGTATTCTGGCTGGATTAGAAATGAAGGTCTTGAAATCTTTTCGTAGGAGCAAGCTAGGATGAACAGTCCTTACATTCTAGTAGGATAGGTAGTGCCCCTGTATCTCCTGTTAAGGATTAGTTCGGGATGTTGGGTTGAATGTTCCTGTATTTGGCATCAATCGGATGGACGATGTTCCAGTGTATTCTTTCAAGGAATGAAAGACGATTGAATGTTCGGTCCAGGAAAGGATAAGAATCGGAAACAAGCGGTAATTCTTTAAGGGCAGGTGTCTAATCTTTAATGGAATGAGGGTACTCGTCGGCTTGACGGTATGTCTTGGAGAATTTCCTTGCAGTTTGGTTGAAGGTTGGGGTCAGAGGAGGTTGGTCTGTAAAAGGTGGGTCGGGTTTTTGTTGCTTCACGCTTGTTCAAGGAGAGCCGGGTAGTCTTGATCTAGCTCAGCTGTTGAACTGCTGTAGCTTGGAGGTTTTGGTTGGGAGGATTGTGGTGTTAAAGGCTGGGGGTAGAAGTTGGCAGGAAATGTAGTTTTAGATTGGGCTGAGGGATATTGAGGTGGAAGGTTAGGTTTTTGGACTGGGTGAGGGTACACTTTGGTCGAGCAAAAGGCTGGAAGATACGTTTCAAGAAAATACCTTAATACTTTCCTTCATTATGATGATGCGATCAAATGATGTTAACCCGATGGTCATCTCTAAATGAATGTAGCAGGTGACTTTGTTTTTTGAATTTTATTGCTTTTTGGTTTTTTTTGTTTTGTTTTTTTTTTTTGAAGGGCAATGAGTGAGAATGTATGAGATGCAATGTCTATGGTTGGGTTGGCTAGATCGAAGCATATTGGGAAGGTAAGTCGAGTCAACGAACTTAAGTAATAGCGTGCTAACCTATGTGGTCATAGGGTAAACCTAAGGTAAGTTAGTTGGACTATGTAACGGGTCAGACCTAGGGTCAACGTCCTGTGTCTAAGGCGAAGTTGAAGGCAAACTAAGGGAAGGATCAACTAGTCATATGGGTATACGAAGGATAATTGACCATGGGAATTAGTTGTGAGAGGGTTAAGAAAGACAAAGTAGGACCAACACTTATATACATAGAAACGACAAGTTTGGTTCGGTCTAGGTTTAAGGTCAAGAGGTGTACATGGCTAAGGGAGAGTGGTTCAGTTTCCAGCATAGTGATGTATGGGGATAACCCTTAATGCAATGATTAGCAGTAACGACGGTGAAATGTACGTGGGATAGATGGACGTAGCATGGATCAATTACAGAGCACAGTATCCCCTAGTCGTCCGAGAATGAAATGCCATAGTGAAAAAAGAGCAGGCGGAACCTTGTTGTAGTACAAACATGGCAAATGCAATCATAACGTGATGATTGGATTCGAGACTTTCAGTTGTCACCAACCTAAGTTGATTTGCCCAGTGAAGTGCATGTAGTGACGTTGGCGCTGCCTAGCGATAGCGGAGGCGGTGGAACTGAAAATGAGTGCTTTGCGTGGGCTTGAGCAGATCCGAACGTGAGTGCGTTGGTATGTGTGTTCGATGATGGGGAGTCGCACGTGCTGAACGGTTATCACAAAGGAACGCGATGAAGTGTCAAGCAGCAAATGGCATATCATAGGTAACATGTGGGTGGGGAATGGTGAGAATGATTGTAACACATTGTGTCGATAGGTTAACTTACGGTCCGTGTATTGTAATGTTCATTAAAATCACGATTTATTGAATGCACAACTGTACAATCAACAAGCTTAGAAACGCACTGCTCTA
Organism: Bassia scoparia; assembly: GCA_008642245.1. Lineage (NCBI taxonomy): Eukaryota > Viridiplantae > Streptophyta > Magnoliopsida > Caryophyllales > Amaranthaceae > Bassia > Bassia scoparia. The sequence goes on along the minus strand of SNQN01005214.1, from coordinate 5,697 downwards.
AAATTTTTAGTGAGTATTATATAATCACAAGAGTATCTATACTACCCTAGAGTGACCATTAGTATTATTAATGTAAGGTGCTTCTAAAAACGTTGTACAAGTACTGATTTAATGATTCACTGTAATTGTTTTGTTTAGAGGAAAGATATTAAAGTTATACATAGATGACATATAATATAATATAGTGAAATGACTAAGATGATCTCTCAACGCCCCATAATTGCAAAGAAAACAAGTTAGTTTGTAATAAACATAATGAACGAATCCTTTGCCTTGATGCTCCGTGAAACAGAAACTTTGTATTCATGATAAGGCAAGGATGGATTTGTTTGAATTGCTCAAACAGAAAAAGAATTGTTAGTGACATGCGATTATATAGCTCTAGATTCTTTTATCATATAGTTAATCTCTTCCATTAATCGTAGTCATTAGCTTTAAGTAGTCTAAATCACAAAACAACATTTTTCTTGCTAGTTTAGATGCTTTTATTCAATTAATCAGTAGTTGTTGTTTCCTCGTGGATACGATCCTGTTACCACTAGCTGCAGGTTAGTTTTAATAGGTATTTTTGATAGGTACGCGACAAGCCTGTCAAATGTTTTTCTGAAATATGACAAATATATAAGATTACTTATTGTGAAAGGAAGAAAATAGGATTGGAAAAAAATGGCGTAATAGTATGAAACTAATCGAAAACTATCTATATTCTATAATAATCTAAATCGTATAAATAATAATATAATAATGACCGCGTGGAATAAGATCAGCAAACACCGAGAATGGAAATCGGAGTTTGTGTTCATCCGGGGCAACTTCAACAATGAAGCACTCTGGATTGTACTCCGAATGAACGAGTCTACCCCCAACTGTGCCGGGGTGAATTTCTTCCTTGATTTGGACGAGAAGTCCGAGGCTGTTAGGATTACTTTCTTACAAGGACCCTGGTTCTCCGGACAGACGCCGAGGGGGAACAAGTGGAAGAAGGTGCCGAGGACCTAGATTTTGTGGTGCCGGCCTTGTGGTTACCCCTAAAGGAGTGGTTTAGGGATAACAACTTCCTGAAAACTGTGGGCCTTTTCCCTTGCTCAAAAGAAGAATTAGGTAAAATGCCGGTTAATTGTTGCCTTTTTTTCTCACCCTTTTTTGTTCTAATTTCAACTGCTGCTAAGAAGGTAGTCCCTGCTATTCGCCGAGGTAACATTCCTTGAGGCTCTGAAAAAATAATAGAAGCAATGGACGCCATCTTTGCTGACGACCTGATGAAGTCCATCAGTGAGAAGAAGGCCGAAACCAATGTAATCCCTTTATATCAATAAATCTCCATTGATTTAAACTTGCTCGGCATCTAATCGTATGTTGGTGATGTGTAGGCCAGTGAGATGCCATCTAATATGGCAAGAGTGTCTGGCCCAGGGGCCAGAGTTAAGACGATTGCGGCCAAAGGTCGTGGCTCCACCGAGGAGGTGAAAGCCAAAGAAACAAYCGACTCTACTGCTAAGCAACTGGTCAAGGGCAAAACTAGCAACAGCCGAGTGAGCCTGTTGCGTAAGCCGAAGCCTGCTRACAAGACTTCGGCTGGGAAAGGATCCCAACAATCTGGCACTGCTGGTGCCTTGAAAAAGTCGTTGGAGATGCCGAGGATTGAATCTACACCCAAATAACTTAAGGGTGAGGATGATCCTTTTAGTCTCGAGCGATTTAGGGATGTATATGACGACTCTCATTTGAGAAGTCGATTKTTTGGTTAGTCGTCTTATACACCTGCTTTTGTTCTCAATGTTTCATGAAGTCTGACCTCTTCATTTTCTCTTTGTTTTTTATATATAGGTGTTGATTTGTCTACCGAGTACGTACCCGTCCAAACCACTGCGGGGGACCGTGCCGGGGGAGTCTTGCCAGGGGGTCATCCAGATGCCGCCTGGATGCATATAGACACGGATAGGGTCAGTGCAACCTATCCAATTTCTGAAGTTGACCAGCTRAAACTCGGCATCAAATTGTCGAGGGAGTATGTAAAGGAGTTGGAGGGCTTGGACTTCTTCAAATTGTCCCTTGAGGATTACATTCCTCTACTCATTAAGGACCCCTTTAGGATCCATGACGTAAGGACCGGCTTCTTCCAACCGCCAGATGAGAACTATATTGTCGGCTTCGACAAATTTGTGAACCGGAAGGGGCCCAACCTCCGGGAACACAAAGAGGTCAATGATGAGTTTTGTAGAGGTGGTGGCCCTCAGCTCTTCAAGCCGGTTTGGGAGCGCTGAAAGGCGTCAGATGTTTAGGGAAGTTTTCAACCACATCCCTGATGAGTACAAGGATACCCTTACCGGCCTTGAAGAGGGTCAGATAGGCCTAGTTCTTACTCTGCTAATGGAGGTAATTGAATTTCCAACTCTTGATCTTCGGCTTACTTATTTATTGATATATATCCGTCTAACCGTTGTTCCTTGCCTCTGATGCAGAGCTTGGTCCGAGTAGAAGGTATCTGCAAAATTATGCGGTAGGATCACCGAGCAAACAAACATGCTCGGGCCATGGAGAGGCACTGCAACAAGTACTTGGACCAACAGACTCGTGCCTTGGAACACAAGAACTTTGAAGCCAACTGGGAGCTTGCTCGGACTGTGCATGATCTCGGCAACTCTTACTAGAAAGCTCTGGTGGGGTACTTTGAGAAATCGAAGGAAGCCGAGAAGGCCACCACTCTCCTAGCCGATGAGAAGGCTAAGCTGAAAGAGGAGTTGAGGGTCGAGTTCGAGGCCGAGCATGCTGCGGACACTACAAGAAAAAGTATTTTTCGCAACAAGACTTTTGCAACGACTTATTTGTCGTTGCGAAAACTAAACTTTAGCAACGATATTATCGTTGCTAAACATAAATTTTTCGTTTCCMTCCCCAATTCCTTTTAGCGCGGGGTTTGTGAAATTTTGAGCTCCTTTAACGCAACGACAATTATCGTTGTCGTTCATATGAGGCTTTTTTGCAACAACTTTTGTTGTTGCTTTTGTTTTTACAAATTTAATGCAACGACAGTATTTGTTGCTAAAAATATACATTTATTTCGCAACGACAATTTCCTTGCCAAAAAATCGAAAAAAAATGGAAAAAATAAGAAAGTTAATATCAAAAATCTGAATTTTTCCTTTTGTTCTCAATTCTTACAACATACAACACTCATCTCTCAAACCCTCAAACCCTTGCACAGTTAACTCCTAAAAGCTACCTTCTATCACCCCCACTGACCCACGCTACAGGCCGCCATCCCCCACCCAAGCCGCCGATCCCACCCACTCACCCAACCGCGCAGCCGCTCCCAATAGCCACCCACGTAATTCAACAGCAGACCCAGCAGCGAGCAACCTCCGCGCCAGTCACAGCAGGCCCACCGCGCYAGTCACAGCCGCACAGCCGCCGTCCCCCCTCCCCCAAGTCGCCGTCCCAACCGCACAGCCGCCCAGCCCTCGCTCCAAGTCGCCTCCACGCTTGGTAAAATTTTTTTGATTTCATTTTGGCAAATTCTGTTGTTAATGTCTTTTTTGATTGAATTGGGTTTTGATGAATTTTCTTTGATGCAAAGAAGAAAATTAATTGGAATTGTGATAATGGGTATTCAGTAATATAGTGGGTTGCTTTCAATTTTGGGTTTTTATACGTGTTTGATCGTCAATTAAATTTTCAAAGCTTTATAATTTTACCCAACATTTAAAATCAACCAAATTGACATACAACTGAAACAAGAGAAGTAAAAGAGAGATCACGGTGAGTGTTGGAGGAAGATTGAGAGTAGGTGGCAGAAGGCCAGACTTCAGGGAGGTCAAAACCCAGATGCTTGAATTTGCCAAATTGCTGAGAAGTTAAAGAGTGTGTTGAAGAAGATGAATAAGAGTGAGATGAAGTGAAAGGTATGTTCTTGATGATGGTAGCTCCCCAAATCAGTCGCAATCCTCACATTTCAACAACAGTTGGGGAATTTTGTTTCACTTGCTTTTCTTTTCTCATTTGGGGTGATAGTGTGATACCAATGAGGATAATAAAAAAGATAGAGGTTAGGTCTTAAAGCATTTTTACTGATTTCATTTGATATTATTTGTATCTTTCTAATTTCATTCGTATCAGAATATTAGATTTAGATGCATCCCATTTGATAATTACCCTGTGAAGCCATTTAGGGATCGTAAAAATTACTGGTAGCATGTTTGGGAAAAAATTGTATCAGAATTAATATCTTTGTGGTTGGTCATCTTTCTGATTTCATTTGTATTAGAATTAATATAATTCATTTGTATCTGATTTCATTTGTATTTTGCAATTTTACTGATTTCATTTGTATTTTGCAATATTACTTTGATTTTCTAATACAATGATTCTTGTTGAGAATTAATTTGTATGAGTTCTGTGTTTTGCAATTTTATTTTGCTTGGTTGTTACTGAGTTTTGCAATTTTATTCTGATTGATTGTTACTGAGTTTTACACTTTTATTTTGATTAGTTGTTATTTTAGTTTGATTTTATTAATATATTAATTGATTGTTACTGAGTTTTGCAATTGCTCCTAATTAAATTGGTGACCAATTCCCACATCAATTTGTAAGACTTCTTAACTAAATAATAAGCCTTAATATATTAATTCTTTGCTATTATGTTGTTGAAATTGTGTGAATTTTTGGTAATATTAGATGATTTTGAGAGCACATTGGAAGAATTTTATAGTACTTTATGAATTGTATGTATATTTTTATGATAGTTGTTATCGGTCATTTGATTTTTTAGGCATTTGGATTTTAGTGACATAATTTTATTTATAATGAGCGGTAAACCATATCTTAGACCTTTTATGTCATAACCGATTGTATAATATGAAGTAATTCTTATATATTATAATGTTCTATTACTAGCTTTTTGTTGCATTGAGAAGTATTTCTGAAGTACTTTACTATCTTTGATTAGGGAATGGCTTTTTGTAAAGAATGGATGAAAATAAGTGATCATTCATTGCCCGATTATAGGGAGGGTGTTGACGGATTTTTAAACTTTGCATTTTCTCGTAACAGCTTGGTTCATGAAGCTACTATTATTAGATGTCCTTGTGATAAGTGTCGTAATTTGATTTTTAAAAAAAGGTGTGATGTGAGGTTTGATTTACTAAAGTGGGGAATGTACGAGAATTATACTACTTGGGAACTACATGGGGATACCATTGATAATGTTGGTGAGACAATTCCTTCTATTTATGATGGGACAGTAGATGATGATAGTGAAGTGATCATCATGTTAGAGGATATTTTTGGGATACCAACTATGCAATGTGGGCAAAATGAAGGAGATATCAATATGCATAATGAACCTCTAGAGGGGAGGCCGCAAAGTTTTATGATTTGTTGAAAGCATATCAAGAGCCTTTAATAGTTGAAGGCACAATAATGTCAAAGTTGTCATATATTGTGAAATTGTTGCATCTGAAAGTTTTAAACAATTGGAGTGATAGTTCTTTTGATAGTCTATTGAAATTGCAATGACAAGCTTGGGGAACAACCGTTCCTGATTCTTATTATGAGGCAAGAAAATTAATTAMTGATTTGGGGCTTGAGTGTATTAAAATTGATGCTTGTCAAAATGATTGCATATTGTATTGGAAGGAGAACGTAAAGTTGCACAAATGTCCTACTTGTGATTTTCCTAGGTAGAAAAATGTAGATA
>SNQN01005213.1:0-33943 GCA_008642245.1 Bassia scoparia | reverse complement strand
ACGTTTTACTATTAAATAAATTTCTAATCAAATACGACGGTTCCGCACGCATGCGGTGCACATAACTATAATATATATATATATAATATATATATATATATATATATATAATAATAGTATATATAGTAGGGTATGAAGAGTATCCTCGACAAAATTTCCTTTGTATGTATGTTTGCATGTTTACTAACTATGTTTATTCTTTTTTGTTATCGGATATGAGTGGTGACATAGTAAACAACATTACTTTTGTAWATTTCACATAACTTTTTGGTCACGGTCAATGTGGATATAGTAGACTTATATTGCTAGATTAAATCGTGTCCTTTCATTTCAAGATCCTACGGTCAAGTTTAGAAGTTTCGCTTATTTTTTTAACACATAGTTATATATTTGATTAATATAAAACAAAAATAATTTGTATTTTGATTTTTTAAATGAACTACAAATCATATATATACTAATTATACTAAATAAGAGTATACCCGTGAAAGTTTGACCACACATAAACCCAATGACATTCTTTTTTTTTTTGACAAGGGGAAAAGCTAAGAGGTCAGCCTGTGGCCGAGGGCCTAGCCAAATTTTTATAATAAGCCAAAGTCACGTTACAAACATACTTAGGAAAACTATTACAATCACCAAACATTAAAAACACAAATTTATTTGGGAGGTGGAGAAGATCTGGATTTTGAATATGGCATGCTTTTCTCTTGATTCCAATGCGATTGCTATGGTTGTTCACAGTTTCACTAGGAGAATAATCGGTTTGGTTAGAACTCGGGTCAAGATGAGTTTTCGACATACAAGGAAAAATAAGATTGGAAGAGATGTGAATGAGTTTCCTATAAATGGGGCTTCGAGGCTGTCTGGCGCACTTGAACGGAGTTTGAGGTTGTGTCCTCCTTGATCGACTACGGTTACCCGTAGTAAGGTTTAAAGGGGAAATGCCACGATTGCTCGTAGCACAAGGTTGGGAGCCCATTGAGCTCTTATCAAGAAGTCCAGTGGGATTAGAACAAAAGTATGGTTGCGGGGTCACTGTAGGATGATGTATCGTCTTGCCCTCACCATGTGGGGCGGTTTCCATTGGAGACTTTTCCTCACACTTGTATGAAGTGTAGTTGTCTAAGGTAGGAGTTAATGGTACAAGTTCCTCTTGCGACTCCACATCCAGATTTGGGGGCTTCTTTTGGGAGTTCACTAATTTGAGGCTCATAACATTTCTTGATCTTGSGTTGAAAAGTTGAATTGATTCTCCTTTGGCTAATTTACCATAATCCTCCTTAGTGATGAGAAGGGTAGAACTTTGGTTCCTTCGATTACGAAACTGGAGTTTCGGTTCAATCTTGTTGGTTTCACCTCTCTGAGTTTTTCCCGTCTCTATGTCCTCCATTGGTGCCTCCTGAGTGTTGGTCTCTCCCTTCTTTTGCACAAAATCATTYGTTGCCGCAACATTAACCGAGCTAGCTTCATTCACCCCACTCCTATCCTTTATCACATCTTTCATGGTTACATCCTTAGACTTGTGTTCCTCCTCCGGTTGCACATTCTTCAACACTTTCGGTTCTTTTTTTGATTCCAAGGAATTCTCCCCTGAGTCACGCTTTCCAAGAACATTCTTAACCTGCTCATTRTCCTTGGAAGTAACTGAGTTGAGTAAAAAATCCACCTCCTGTAGTTTCCTTATTTCCTGATTTGAGGGTTCCAGTTCAAAAGCTACTCTTAGGTCCCAACCCGCTAAATCGTATTTGGCTAATCCAATAGATGCCGTAGCTCTTCGAAAAAGGGCTTTGACATTATTGGGATTTTGGTTTAGGACAATTGAACAAAGATGTCCCACTTGCCTAAATTCTTTCTTGTTGAGAAGACAAGCAGCCATATTCAAGATGACACTACTAGCTAAAAGCAAAAAAGACTCTCTTACTACAACGTCATCAAGGACGACAGTGGATAGGAAAACCAAAGATCAACTATACTTTTCTATCGCAGAATCAATATCCCCTTCTTTGTAAGAAGAGTTCCCTTCATCCTTTAGACTCTGACTGTGATCTAAGACAACCTTAGGACCCTTTAGACTAGAAATAAAATTAAACAAATTAACATCCTCAATCTCCAATTTGCTCCCATCAAAGAGGAGATCAATGAGTTCCTCTTTAAGGTTCGTGCAAGCAGCTAGAGAACCCATCAAAGGAGAATAACAAGACTAGGCACAAACAACAACAGAAAACACAACAAAGAAACGTACAACACAACCAAACACTCAAAGCAAGACAAAACACAGACCAAACCAAACAAACAACACCCAAACAAAAAGAACACCAAACCCTAGAAAAATTAAAGACGTAACACAGGCTAGAACACCAACCACGAAGACCGGTAAAGAGAAGACGGGGGAGGGGAACGTAGTCCGACGAAGGGGCAGTAACGGACTTCCTCTGTTGCCGGCATGTCGCCGAGAAAGCCCCAAACGAAACAAAAGCCCCAAAACTAGATGAAACCACACAAAGCCCGCCTCCGCTGCCGGTGCGTTGCCGCTCGAAATCAGGTCAAACGTCGGCTAGTGATAGATCGGGGGCACACCGGCGGTTAGGTGGGACGGTGGCCCGAACCCATGAYCGGCGGCCCCGACCCACGAACAATAGAGGTTTTTGTGATGGTTGAGTTTTAGATAGAGAAGGGGAGGTTTAAGAGAGAGAAMTACTGAAGTTTTTTATGTTCCCCTTATGTTAACCCAATGACATTCACCACAAAACCAATTTTAGTAATATGATCGAATAGCATCCCACCAAGTTTATAATAAGCTAGCCATTTCTCAATTCTCATTCAATATTTAAAACCTTCCTCCCACAAAATGTACCCTTAATTAAGCTTCATACTCATAATGAAATGTCTATTTTAATGAATAGTAAGTCACTACATTTACTTAATTGGAATGCAATGATAGAATTAAACAGTCACAATCAAAGCTTCAAGAAACATTTTAATTAGCTAACAAATATTTAAACTTTAAAGAAATAGGCTAGCTAAACAAGCTCATTTACACATAATTTGAACATAAGAGTTACAAAACTAACTCAACTAACCCAATGTCTTTTTTTTTTACAAAGGGAAAAAGCTAAGAGATCAGCTTGTAGCTGAAGTCCTAGTCAAAATATCATAAACAGTCAAAGTCACATTACAAACATTCCCGGGATAACTATTATATTACAATCACCAATGATTAAAAACACAAGTTTATTTGGGAGATGAGGAAAATCTAGACTTTGAATGTAGCTAGCTTTTCTCTTGATTCCACCGCGAATGCTTTGGAGGTTCACAGTATCAGTAAGAGGATAATCGATTTGGTTAGAAGTCGAGTCAAGTTGGGTTTTCGACGGACAAGGAAAAATAAGGTTGGAAGAGATGTGAAYGGGTTTCCTATAAATGAGGCTTTGAGACTRATTGGCGCACTTGAAAGGAGCTCGAGGTTGTGTCCTCCTTGAACGACTACGGGTACCCATAGTAATAAGGTTTAAAAGGGRAATGCCACGATTGCTCGTAGCACAAGATTGGGAGCACATCGAGCTCTTATCAAGACGGCTAGTGGGATTAGAACAAAGAAATGGTTGTGGGGTCTCTGCAGGATGATGGATCGTCTTGCCCTCACCATGTGGAGCGGTTTCCATTGGAGAATTTCTTCACACCTGTTAGAAGTGTAGCAGTCTAAGTAAGGAGTTAATGGTACAATTTCCTCATGAGACTCCGCGGCCAGATTTGGGGGCTTCTTTTGGGAGTTCACAAGTTTGATGCTCATAACACTTCTTGACCTTGGGTTAAAAAGTTGAATTGTCTCTYCTTTGGATAATTTACCATAATCCTCCTTAGTGATGAAAAGAGTAGAACTTTGGTTCTTACGATTATGAAACCGGAGCTTAGGTTCAAACTTACTGGTTTCACCTATCCAAGTTCTTCCCGTATCTATGTCATCCAATGGTACCTCTTGAGTGTTGGTCACTCCCTTCATATGCTAAAAATCCCGCTCGTTGTCGCTACATTAACCGAGCTAGCTTCATTCACCTCACTCCTATCCTTTGTCACATCTTTCATGGCTACATCCTTGGACTTGTGTTCTTCCTCCGTTTGCACATACTTCTTCACCCTCGGTTCTATTTTAGACTCCCTAGAATTCTCCCCTGAATCACRCTTTCCAAGAACATTCTTAACCTGCTCATTGTCCTTGGAAGTAACTGAGTTAAGTAAAAAATCCACCTCATGTAGTTTCCTTATTAATTCYTGATTTGAGGGCTCCAGATCAATAGCTATTCGTAAGTCCCAACCCGCTAACTCGTATTTGGCTAATCCAATAGCTGTCGTAGCTCTTAGTAAAAGGGTTTGACATTCTTGGGATTATGGTTGAGGACAATGGAGCAAAGATGTCCCACTTGCCTAAATTCCTTCTTGAAAAGTAGACAAGCAACCATATTCAAGACGACACTACGAGTTAAACTCAAAAAAGACTCTCTTATAACAATTTCGTTCAGAACGACAGTAGAAAGGAAAACCATTGATAAACTATACTTCWCCAAAGCAGTATCAAAATCCCCTTCTTTAAAAGAAGAGTTACCTTCATCCTTGAGACTTTGACTGTGGTCTAAAACAACCTTTAGACCCCCTAGACTAGAGATAAAWTTCAACAAACTAACATCTTCACTCTTCAAATTTCTCCCAACAAAGAGGAGATCTTTAAGTYCCCCTTGAAGGGTCGTACACTCTACTAAAGAACCCATCAACAAGGAGRCACAACGAGTGGGAGTCCAACTTCGCTTRCTGATACACCACTCGAAAAAAAAAAGAAAAGGAAGGCTCCCATCAAAGCAAACACGTACCACAAACTCGGACACAAGACACACAACCAAAACAACCTCCTCTACGAGACAGACCGGTGGGTGGACTCTGGGGGGGAAGCGCAAGCCAACAGTACTCACYGGGTCACCCAATAAACTAATCCAATGTCAATGTTATTAATTGAACGAACTTGTATATGATTAGTTCCATTCAAAAAATAGACTAAAATATATGATTAGTTCATTATTAAGATTTCCTAGCCACCCTTGGATCTGCTCATGGCTTGAGTTAACAGTCGATAGTTTTTTTTGTTGATAAAGCTAACAACGCTATCATATTCGATTTCAAAAACATTCATGAATTTGACCTTTTCCCTTGCCAATAGTCCTTTAAAAACCTAACATACTAGCACAACATCTCGACAAAGAAGCGTGAACACGCCTTCATGAAATTATATATATTTATATACACTTTGTGTCACAGTGACACTCATTGGACGACGCACATACTTTTGTTAGCGTAATTGATAATCGCGATCTTGCTAAGTGATATATCAAATAAGCCTTTAGTGATTTCTCTACTTTGATTGYCTGTCTTTATTATTTTGAGAAATCATGCACAAGTGTACATACTCATGTTTGGGAATAAAATCTCATGTTTAGTAGGAAATCAATTTTTCATTTTTYTTAAAAAGGAAACTAGATTATCCCTGTYGGTAGGGAAAACCTAACTCATACTTGCGGATGATAGTAGGAAGACCTGACAAAAGATGTGAATCAGCAGACCAAATTAAATATTTTGTTGAACATGCCCCAAATTCGCTAAGAAATCTGCCGCWTTGTTGGCCTCCTGATAGTAATGATTGGTAGAGCACGAACCATAACATCAATATCCAACCTTGCATCACAAATAAGGTTGTTAATTTCCCAAGAAATATGCCATATCCTTTTAGCTGAATTGATTACTAATAGGTTGTCACCTTCAATAAGATTTTTTTTTATCTCAAGTAATCTAGCCATTTTAACTCCCTCTCGAAGACCCATTGCTTCCGACTGAAGAATGGAGAATTTGCTAGGAAGGGGGTTTAGCCCCAGCAATGACAAGATAACCTTTGTAATATCTAATGATGAAATTAAACCACAAAATGAAGAACCATTACTAGTTTAGAACCATCAAAGTTTAATTTAAAATAGTTCGATGAAATTAATAGAGATAGTATGATTAGAAGAGGGCATAGAAGAATCTATCGAAGAGTCGTTAGAAGGATCATCAAAAAGAGGTGAAGACCAATTGGCACAAAAGTTCTTAATCATAATAGAAGCCTCTGCAATGCTRATGCTACTATTGTTGATACAAACTTTGTTGCGCAACAACCAAATAAACCACCAAGTGATAACTTCCTTTTGTAGGTTATTGATAGAGAGAGTTGATTTGAAGAAGTTTATAGCATCAATCAAGTTGGTCATATATGTGACGGATAACTTTGCATAATTGGCCAATTATAACAAGTGACTAATTTTGCAAACAAATCCTTGGAGAAGGGACAGTCAAATAGAAGGTGGTAAACATCCTGTATGAAAATTGCAGAAGTTACAAGCTAGAGGACATAAACATTATTACTCCTATAAAGCCTCTCATTAGTGGCCAGATCGTCGTTGCACACTTTCCATAAGAAAAATTTCACTTTAGGAGGAACACAGAGTTTCCAAATCCAACAAAAAGAATACTTGGTAATGTGTTTTCGAGGTAATTCTCTGGCTAAGGAGGGTTGTTGACTGAGAGCATGCTCTATATTATTAGAAGGAATATGAGTATGAATAATATTTCTTACAATAGTGTTCGGAAGGCAAGCTTCTAGCTTGTGTTTATCCGCTTGTGTTTATCCCACACTTTGGAGCCTGATAAAAAAAAAATCACTCACAACTTGATAAGGAGAAGGGGTAGAAGGGATACTATCCAAAAGAGGATAAGGAAAAATCCAATTATCCTTCAAAAATCTAATTTTATTACCATTACCAATTTGTCATTGCAAAACTTTGACAAAAATGCTACGGAGTTTCATCAAATTCCTCCCTTGCCAAGAGACATTTGAARATGAAAGTTAATAAAAATGGCTAGACGATTTAATATACTTCTTKTTTTACAAACTGAACCCAATGATTATCTGGATCCTTTAAGATTCTCCACAAAAGCTTCATTTGCATGGCCTCATTATTAATCTTGGCACTCCGAATATCTAGTCCTCCTAAGTATTTAGGCTTGCAAATCTTCTCCCAACTAATCAAAGTTRGGTTTTTCGAATCTGGACCTTTATTCAAAGAGAATTTTCCACAAATCAATTTTTCATGAATTATAAGTTATGACTTCCTCCTTTTTGCTTAGTTTATGTCAACCAAAGAATATAACGAAAAAGGAAATACATGGGAAATTTGAGTGCTTATAAAAATTAAAGACGATAAAACATCATCTGTATTTTTTTGGTGTTAAACTACTAATAAAGCTACAAGGATAGAAATGAGGATTAATCTCAGGATTTTTTGAAATCGTGAAAAATGTTTTAACCACTCAAGCAGTCAAGCTATTCTCCAATCTCCAAAACATCACCTAAATTAATTATTATTATTTTATTTTTTTACACGGTAAAGTAGACGAATTACTCGACGACATAAAAATTTGAGAGTTTTACTAAGCAACACTTCCGCAAGTTGGACTAAAAGGAGGACTATTTGGGATTGGTAAAAAGCGAGCAACCAAACCAATGGTGAATCAGCCCCACAATCTAAGATCATTCAAGTGAGGAACTCTTTCACACTGTTCAACACCAAAAAGGAGGAAAGATAAACAAATATTAAGAGAGAGAAACCAAGAATTTGACTTGGTTGCTGTATGCAATTGAAAGCAGCCCATTTCATTACATCCCGCAACAACTCCCAAATATCGCATAGATTTTCACCATTCACCATCTTTCTCTCTCTTACTTCTTCTGTTGTCGGAAATCCCAATATTTTCTTCCTCAATTCCATCAGTTGCAATCAGAAACAAACTGAGGTAGTAGAACAAAGAAAAACAAACAAAAATACCCACCAAAAAAAGAGAGGAGCTTGGTTAGTACTTTGACAACCCTTTTGCAAGTTGTAAAGAGGGTCCCATTTCAATCAATCAAACAAAATCTTCAACAAAGATGGTCAATTAATGTTTGTTTACTGCTCAATCTCTGCTAAAGTAAGTCCTTTTTTTTTTCTTGGCCCTCTTGATTGTTCAACTATTAACAAATCCGTGTTTGTATGTTGCTTTTTTGTGTAGTATGTAGTCTTAATGATTCTGCATTGCTGCTGTTTTCAGTTGCTAATTTTGAAGATTTTAGGGGATTAGGGTTTCTGGGTAGTGATTAATTAGGGGTTAATCGAAGTAGATCGTTAGATTATGGTGAGATATGAGGGTTTTTAGGCTGAATAGGAGATGGGTTGTGTTTTTGGGAAAGAGACTTTAGCACAGGAGGGAAGAGAGAGAGGTGGGAAGAGAGAGAAAGATAGTAATTTGGGGGAATCTGGGAGGAAGGTTGATTTGCCGGTTGCCGATGCGGTTGTCGGTTGGGATGTGGCGAAAGATGGCGAAAATGGGGGTGTGGRTTTAAGTGATGCTGCAAAGAAGGATGAAGAGAAGAAGGGAGAGGAGGATGGGGATGAAAAGAGGGAGGGGGATGGGAAAGGTAGAAGTCAAAAGCCCAGGGAGAGAAGGCGTACGAAGGCGAATCCAAGGCTGAGCAATCCTCCAAAGAATGTACATGGTGAGCAGGTGGCTGCTGGGTGGCCTTCTTGGCTTTCAGCTGTTGCTGGTGAAGCTATCGACGGTTGGATTCCAAGGCGAGCTGATACTTTCGAAAAGATTGATAAGGTGGGGGAATTACAAATTTACTTATGATTTTGTACCCTGACTAGTGTGAAGAAGGCACATTAGTTGGAGTTTGGCTTGACCCAATTGTATGTGATTGCTGTTGATTTTGTTTTTTCATGTCATGATAGATTGGACAAGGAACGTATAGTAATGTATATAAAGCCAGAGATTCTATGACAGGGAAGATTGTTGCACTTAAGAAGGTCCGGTTTGATAACTTGGAACCAGAGAGTGTAAAGTTCATGGCTAGAGAGATTTTGATTCTACGGAGATTGGACCATCCCAATGTTGTGAAGCTTGAGGGATTGGTTACTTCAAGAATGTCGTGTAGTTTGTATTTGGTGTTCGAGTACATGGAGCATGATTTAGCAGGACTTGCTGCTAGTCCAGACATCAAGTTTACGGAGCCACAGGTTCRTGATAATCCATCTTTGTACAGAGTAACTTATATGTTGCAAACCCTGTTGCTATTGCTGGTTTGTTTACGCCTGTTTTTAGCTCATTAGTTATCTGTAATCATATTGCAGGTAAAATGTTATATGCATCAATTGATCTCAGGATTAGAGCACTGTCATAATCGGGGTGTTCTTCACCGTGATATCAAGGGATCAAATCTTCTTCTTGACAATGGAGGAATACTAAAGATAGCTGATTTTGGACTGGCTACTTTTTTTGATCCAAACAAGAAACATCCCATGACTAGCCGTGTGGTCACTCTATGGTATCGRGCCCCAGAGCTCCTTCTTGGAGCTACTGATTATAGTGTTGGCATTGACTTGTGGAGTGCTGGCTGCATTTTGGCTGAGTTATTAGCTGGGAGGCCTATTATGCCTGGTCGCACTGAGGTAAATTATAACGACTCAATTTATGAACTTTTGACTCTGGACAAAGAACTCAGAAGTCAGAACTGACTTGCAGCTTGCCTACTTTGTATATTTCGTTGGGTATATATATGGAGCAATTAGAACGTCGTGGGAATCAATTATTTGTCCTGATATAATGTTCTCTTAACCTTAATTTTAATCCTGATTTGCCAAGTTCACAAATCGCATTGTATCGTCAGTTTTACTAGGCTACTAGCTACTTATTGGAGTTGAGCTTGGTAATTGGTAATGTTGGTAGTTCCTTTGACTGTCATTAAGCTCATGTACTCCAGAATATTTATCTTGTACGAAGTATGTCTAGTTGTTGTGGTGCTTTGGCTAGATTTTGAATCATTCATGACTTTCATGAATCTTTGTGCTCCTCACCTCTGTAAATCTACTTAATAATCATTAAAAGACAATAGTAATAAGGATTATGTTAGGACTACATATAAGAAATAAAWACATTTCTATTATTGGAAATAATTTAGGAAAACAAAACAAAATCTCACAATAATCAAGGTATTGAATGCATTATTGAGTTTTTTTTCGTTCCATTTCAAGCCCCTTATACATTCCCCAAGGGCTATGTATAGCATTTTCCTAGTAATAAAGGTCTTTTATCTTTTTAAATCAAAACATATTATCTTAACTGATGCCATGTGTTTTAATATTGTTCCCTTTTTACAAACTGTTTCTGGATTGCCTCTTCTCTACTGTTCACATCTTATAATCTTTTCTTGTCTTCATAGGTGGAGCAATTGCATAAAATTTATAAGCTATGTGGTTCGCCTTCTGATGAATACTGGAAGAAGTCAAAGTTGCCAAATGCAACGATTTTCAAGCCGCGAGAACCTTATAAAAGATGTATAAGAGAGACCTTYAGAGACTTCCCACCTTCGGCATTATCTTTGATTGATACTCTACTTGCAATTGACCCAACTGAACGCAAAACTGCCACAGATGCTTTAAATAGTGATGTAAGCTCGTTACCCCTCGCAGAAAAGTTTTCATTTTTTCTGATTTGATACTTCTGAGTTCTGATTATTGCCATGAGTTGATTCAAAAGTTTTAAGTAAGAATTAACCCATATTTGTATCTTGGGGATTGTGGTAATTTTAAAGTGTCAATTACTCGTTAGGTMAAGTAGTACTCTATACTCCGCATGGTCATTGAAAGACATGATTCGTCTCCCCTCCCTCTCTTCGTTTGAAAAATTGTATTTATTCTGGTGTATGCCTAAGATGTCGCAATTAGCTGTCTTTGTGCTTTGGGCTTGCTAATGGAAAATTAATGGTTCTTATATTTGTATTTTTTTTTTTTTTAAATACACAACATAGTTTGGTATTGTGCTCAACAAAACTTCATTTTTTGAGCATCCACATTCACGGGGCTCCCCATTTATCTCTCTCCTCACCTCATTAGGCCACATCATTTTCCACTAACTCCAGTTGTGAACCTTCCCATCATGCAATTTCATGCTCACATTCATGGGGCTCCCCATTTGCTTTCTCTCTCCTATTTTACTTTTTTTTTAAAAAATTGCAATGGACCCACATTAATTCATTAAAAAAAAGGAAAAGGAAAAGGGACCCACATCAAAGGATGGGAAGGTTCCCTTTTGATTAACATGAAAGGATGGGATGGGAAGCAATCTACACTCATGGGGAGGTCCACATTTGTGAAATGTGTGAAATGTGGAGGTTAGCTCCCCATGAATGTGGATGCTATGAAAGTATGTAAATTGTTTCCATTTAAGCCTTTGTAAATGAATCATTTTATTATATGTTCGATTGCACGAGACTACGAGAGTTTCAATTCCTTAAAAGGCTTCACCCTTTGTTATCGACCTCTACCTTTGTCTTTTGAGGTTGACACTTGACACTTCCCCTCCCGTGGCTTTATATAATCTCATTTAAAACATGACTTCTAGTTAATATTACTTWACATATATTATTCCATTTATCTTTACTTGCATCATTTCTTTTTGCATGGTATTCAAGACTTAGCTTTGACCATTAATAATTCAAGTTGTAAAAAATTGAAAAGTTGATAGTAATAAACTACACAYTTAGCAATACAAAATCTTAGGCCTTGTTTGGTTTACACGGGAAATAAATTCCCGTAGGAATTAGTATTTCATGGGAATTTATTTCCCTAATGACATTCCTAGGAATTTCTCAATGTTTTTTGGTTATAACAACAGGAAGTTGAAATTCCCATGAATTTTGATTGACTAAGGGGGACCTCGGTAATCTACTTCCTATGTTTTGAGGGAAGTAGAAATTCCCATGAATTCTAACTTTCTCCATTTTTTGCCTTTTTRTGTCAAACCAAACAAGTATCCAAATTACCAAGTATCATAATTTTTCACTCCCCCTATTTTATTTTGTCAACCAAACAAGTCCTTTTTGTACATATTATAGATTTGTCCAAAAAATTGGTCAAATTTTATTACTTTGACTCACAAAAAGGAAATGATGCAAGTAAAAAAAATGGGCATCCTCTTCATTGTCGTTCTTATAGGGTTGTATCTAGTACTTCCTCCGTTTCATTTTAATTGCAACAATTACTCAAAATGGAAATTTCAAATTAATTGCAATAATTGTTTTCTTTCCTATTTTGTAAGTCACATGTTCCTATCTCTCTCTTCATCATGGCCCCCACTTAAACTCCCTATCAATTTTCCTCTCACAATGAATTTTAACTCGGAATCTACCTGCATGAATTTGTTGCAATTAAAATGAAACGGAGGAAATATTTACTATTAAGGCTATGTTTGGTTGGACAAAAAACCAATTTGATGGTGTTTTCTTTGTTTCATGTGGGACTACAAATTCTAAAGGAAAATATGATTGGAAATCATTTATCTTTTGTTTGGTTACATGTCAGAAAAGCTAGGGAAATAAGTAGATGGAGGGRAAAGGGTGGAAGGGATGTGARGGTATAGGATAACAAAAAGGTTATCTATGCCTGTGGGGATCATTTTACATCCATGGGAAAACTATTTTCTGTCCATACCATACCAAACCAAACCAAACCAAACAAAGGAAAAGTAAAATGTTTACCTTCCAAACAAGCATAGTCTAAGTTGATCATCTTCTTTTCCTGGACTCTGTAATTTATGTGATATATGTCGTCTGCAATACTGTGCTTTAACTATTATACATTTCAGTGTTTTATTTTTAGGTTTAATCACCTTTTGGTTTCATTATTCCATAATTTGAGATGAAAACTACTTTCAATCTGCTACCTTTTCTTTTCAGGGCTTCATGTCTTTGTTTTCATTTCATTTGGCAAGCTTGTTTAGAGTTGGTGAACATTTTATCTTTAAGTATCCTCTTTGTGTGGTTCTCAAATTTCATGTGGCCTCTATTATTTTATTTTTTTGCTTGTGGAAACTAAATTAGTGAAGGACTGCTACTTGTCAAATGAAAATGTACAAATATTGCTGGAAGCTACAATTTTGGTTTTACTAAAAGTCTAAAACCCTGTCTTTTCAAAATATGATTTGTTTTCTTTGGATTAATGTCGGTTCTCCTGTCTTGATTTGTGCAGTTTTTCAGTACTGAACCTCTTGCTTGTGATCCATCAACGCTTCCAAAGTATCCACCAAGCAAAGAGATGGATGCCAAACGTCGTGATGATGAGGCACGAAGGTCAGTAGTCAGTGTGATTTATATTTTATATCTTATGATTGATCCAAGGATCATGAGAATATATTAATTGAACCCGTGCATCTTTTATTTTCACTTTCTTTTYAGAAAGGATGGTCTTAATTTCTTATGCTATACTCATTAAAAATTCTTGGAAAATAGGGATTTATTGTAAGTTTTCTGACAATTTTCATGTTTATCCTTGGCTGTAATCCCTTGAACACAAGTTCAGTTTATGCTTTTGGGCCTCTAGTAACCTGGCTCAACTCAAAAAGTTATTTGGCACAAGATGTGTATAACTTGAACTGTCGAGTCATCAGATGGATTCCCTGCCAAGATATACTTCTTCAACATCATGTGTGTTGTTGAATTTCAATCTTTAATTTCTCAAGAGTTTTTGTATGTGCATATGGGTATGCTATTGTAAAAAGACCGTCTAAGAGTTCAMGTGAACGGGATGGAGGCATAAAACAATTGAAATATAGTCGAGATTATGTTGTTGAACCCACTGGGTTCTGCTTAGACATGTTTGGATAAGGTTTAAGGGTGATAAAGCATGTGTAGATTTTGGGAGTTTTAATCCTTAGATCCTGCAGAATGAAGGGAAAATTGCCTGAAAGCTTCCTCTACATTTTACCCATTACGTTAATTTCCAAATAATAAATCTACAAAGTATCCCCTAAAAATAAATAAATAAAAAATCTACAAAGTATGGCTAGCAAAGTCTCAAATGTTGTCTACATTTGCGACGGATAGCACTTTGTTGGACATGCTATTGTGCAGTATGTAAACCAAACACCTTRTTAAGTGGTGCCATCTGTGCAAGGCCTTTAGTAGTCTAGTTCATCTGGAGCATTATCTCTGGATCTTTAGACTTGGGATGACTTGAGCAAAAGGGGTGCCCTGCTCCCCCCATGTATTAAGACCAGACTTGCTCAAATTGTTGCACTGATCTTACTCTGTCTTAAAGTCAAGTCCAGTCTTGATATTTTAAGACCCAACTTAAGACTTGGAAAACCTCATGGGATGATGCAATAATATTGGCTGATGATGCTGGTATTTTATATGCTACGCATTTTGACCAATCTTAGGGTTAAAGTGGTCAAATTAGTCTAGTTTTAACAATATTGTCGAGAATAAAATAATATTATTTTCTAGTGTCAAGTCTTAAGACAAACTA
Organism: Bassia scoparia; assembly: GCA_008642245.1. Taxonomy (NCBI): domain Eukaryota; kingdom Viridiplantae; phylum Streptophyta; class Magnoliopsida; order Caryophyllales; family Amaranthaceae; genus Bassia; species Bassia scoparia. The sequence continues at coordinate 19,526 of SNQN01005213.1, read as the reverse complement.
GGGCCAAACGTCAATTAATCAAAGCCTTAATCCTATAAGTGGGGTCAGCTACATGGACCAAAAGTGATCACTCTGTGTAGTGATCACACTAGGGCTGAACATGCCCTCATGAATTTTGTCTTAGGTTGTTTTGCTGCATCAATACTAATTCATTGCCAAGCATTCTACAATGTCTATTGTCAGCCATCATGTTGTGGTGTTGCCTATTATAAACTTTTCTTGTATCCATAAACATCGTTGGTTTCAAATGGCTCGTTTATATATATTATATATATATATATAATATATAATATACATATATATATATATATAATATATATATATAATATATAATATATATATATATATACATATATAATATATATATATATATATAGGAATAGGATCATGTGAAAACACAAATTTTAGGTGAAAACTAAAAATTTTAATCTTGACCGTAGGATTTGGAGATGGACGTCACGATTTAATCTATGTATATACTTGTATTTCAATTTGGGTACATTGAAGGTTTAAAGGGGTACACGTGTACTCTTCATCAATAGTAGCTGAAAGTCTTGTGTACCCTTTACTACTTGTAGTGTACCCCTTAAAATGTAAAATGTATCCACTTATTTTGGTTTTCACGTTTTCATATAACATGTGTTTATATATATATATATATATATATAATAATAATATATATTATATATATAATATATATTAATATATATATATATATATATATATATATATTATATATTATTATGATACCAGGTTGTTTTATATTGTTGAAATCAGGGGGCTTGCTGAATGTCTGTGATGTATTTAGTGTTTGTTGTAATTTTTGCAAAATGCTGCTTGCACAAATATTTAAACATTACTGCAATTCAACATCCACTTTTGCCTATAAAATTTGATGTAAGTAGGATATTTATTATATTTTTTTTGTTGTTGCACTTTAGTACTTAGTGTGTTGCAGCATGAGTAAAATATCCTTGTGAGTTAATGACATTTTCCGTCATGCACTCATGCAGCTGTTCTTTTTCATCATATATTCCCTGTAGTTTCTCTTTTATATACTGAAATAAGTATTAAAATTTTGTCCCCTTTTTTTATGTGCAGGCTAAGAGCTGCCAATAAAGCACAAGGTGATGCTGCAAAGAAAACACGAACACGCGAACGCCCCAGAGCAATGCCAGCCCCTGAAGCAAATGCAGAGCTTCAGGCCAATCTTGATGTATGTCATGTTGCTTTCTTCTGTCATCTGCTATCATACTCTGTCCCCACTATAATTTAGCGGAGATCAATACTTCTGGTTACACACATGTAGAATAATTAAATGACTCTGCATAGAATAGGAAAAAGAAAGGATATGTTGGGAAGGAGAGAGAGACTGGTAAGGGAATGAAAAGATAAGGGAATAATTAATAATTAATTTATCTACTTCACAGTTCAAACTGAAATTTAATCTTTGTAGTTTATCTTTAGGCACCCAAAATGGCTAGTCTGTGCTCAATTATTAACCATTGGAAATTTATTGGAAAAATCAACCATAGGAATGTCAAATCCGTTTTTTACCTGATATTATCTTATATTCTATTTTTCTTTTTTGGATCCTTTACCAAGAGGATTAAATCCTCTTCCTCTTTCTTCAAGGCTGAGCTCAACATGTATACCCAAATCTACCTAATGCAAGTAGATTAACGGTTTGTTGATCCTGTTCAGAAAGGACCTCAATTAGCCATGATGAAAATCCCTCACTTTTACAAGTGTATGTCCAGTAGGTTTTTTGCAACCTCGTACTTGCGTTGCTGAGCTTGAATAACATATGGAAGCAACAAAATTCCGTGGCAATTAGCCAAGGAATTTAAAACTCCTTGTTATCAGTCACTTTTCTCCCGTTCATATTGAGCTCTGAAGAATTTTTTGCTTGCACTGTATATCTGTTATGTGAACTTTATTAGTTGAGTGAAGCTGCTAATTTCAAGGAAGAAACAAGGAAAAGTCTTTTATCTGGAAGCGTCACTAACTTCTTGTGATGCTCTGAGGATTTGTTTTTAAAGGGCGGCTTAACATTTTCCTTGGCTAACTATTGCTGTTTAACWGCGTGTGTGAGACTGTCATATAAGACTGGAATAATAAATATACTCCTATTAAGTTTACTAAAATAAGCAAATTAGCTGATTAGAAGTTTGAACTGTTGGCTGTGTGGCCTTCTTTTTGGAATGAATGATGCCCTTTGATACATACAGTGGCTTGTTTCTCATTCCGGAAACTTTAGTCATATTGCTTTATACTCCCCGTAGTGCCAGGGACTAGTATAAATGTGCCTTTTGGACACCTCTTTTCAATTTTTTCATGTTGGCAAGTATCACAGATTCATAGTCATGTCTAATTGGAGACTTAAATTAAGATGCTATTGTTTATGGTTTGCTTTGAGATGAAATATAAGGATTTAGAATTTTCGGGTCCATTGACTGACATATTGTCCCAGAGACCTAGATGCTTCTGTGCATATGGATTATTGATTATTCTGGAAAAGAAATCCTGTGATGTTCCTTTAGGAGATCATCGATGTTTAGAGATAATATCTGACCCTCTGTTGCCTGATAACAGCGGCGACGTATMATTACTCATGCAAATGCAAAGAGCAAGAGTGAGAAATTTCCTCCGCCTCACCAAGATGGAGGACTTGGCTATCCCTTGGGAGCTTCACAGCACATTGATCCTGCAAACATCCCAGGAGATATTCCATATAGTTCCACGTCATTTACATACTCAAAAGGGGCAGGCCAACATTGGTCGGGTCCATTGGTAGACCCTGCTTCAGCTGGGGGTCCCAGGCGAAAGAAAAAGAATGTTCTTGAGGGCAATGAACCCAAGTCAACAGGCCGAAGAGACACGAGTAGTTCTCGAGTTCGAGGAAAATGAATCCAGGGTATAGTAAATTAAGCCCTACTTACTGAAGCTTGCATCAACTGGATCCCCCTTATTCTGAGGTTTTCAGCGGCCAAGCTTTTATAAGATGCGAACAGATATGATCAGCATGAAAAGGCTAGTGAATTGTAACTAGAGGTATAATTGATTTTTATTTCTTTTTTCAACTTCTTTTTGGAAGAAAAAGAAACAAAAGAGCTTCCCCAATGTTAAAAAAGAAATTTTCCATGTACGATTTGTTGGAATATGGGGAAGTTCCCTCATGGTGTATATTTAGACCTTCCTTTTATTATAGAGATCTCTATTCTTTGAGAAATTGAATGGCCTTTCTTGTTTTGGTATGAATTTCAAAAGTGCTTATCTATGCTTGTGTGTTGTATTGCATGACCCGAGCTTGACTCGTTGGTTTGTAAGAGCACGCTAGGTATGGCTTGAGGACTGATCTAGCCTGCCCTGCAGTGAAGTTTCCTAGTTTTACCTGTACTGCCTGAGGAATCAGTATTTTAACGAAACAAGAACATAGTTTGTGCGGAAATGTGATTTCTCAGGCATTACATATAAAATGACTTACTTCGGGTAAAGATTCAAATGTGATTTATATTTCCTCTTTATTCAACATCAATATTTTACAGGAATCATCTAATTATTTGAGATACAGTATAACTTGAGAGTATAATAATGTTTCTTGCGGAAATTCTGGAGTATATCAGTATATGTTTGGTAACTAATTTGCGATTTTTCTATCTAATAAGTACCAACTTTGGGAGGTATAGCAATGGATCTATTCCTTTGGCGCCTGATAAAAGAAGTCCCATGATCCACAACTGCTGCTCACAAATGTCGATCTTGAATTGATAGTTGAGCTGGGTGTTGTCGGCGGTGGATGCCGGATGGCAGTGGTCACTACTCACTGGTGGTGGTGTTCTGTCGAAGATTAACATTCCATTTATTTAATGCTGTTCAATTGCTTTTCTTAATTCTGATTGATTTTAAAATATTCATTGATGCTCCTTACTTCTTTTCACATATCTTATTAAGATCAACTTAATTTAGGCCTTTGAATTACAATCTAATCCAGTTCAATTTTCGTTGAAATGAATCTAGATATGTGTACGAGTAATATACAGAAATGTATATGACCATGTTAAGGAAATGACCAGAACCAACTATGGGTATGTCCAAAATTCAGTTTGCGTATTTTTCAAAATTAAAATGCTATCGTCTTCAACCTACACAACCTAAAAAAACAACCCTAATATCTGCAACCACACTTATTCATGAAGATCAAAAAATTAAACCCTAAAAAGAACTTGATAAAGTAATCATTAAACTGTAAAAAAAACTATCGCAATTCAATTATGGATGTTTTGTCAATGAAAGAAATTTGAAAAAGATTATTTTTATAAGGGTTTTTTCTATTTTTATTTGTAAAATTACMKTGGAGAGTCATATCTTATTTCCAGGTATTTGAGGATAATGAGATAATAAAAAATGAAATAGACTTGTATATTCATTTCGTAACCGCCATACTTGCACAATTACTTTAATTTATTAATTTAATAATATTAATTTAAATATTAATTTAATTCAATCGAAAATGATATTAATTTAATTATTAAGTTTAAAAAATAGAAAGTTTAAAAAATTACTTGCGCAATATGATTACAAATATATATGTAGGGAATTGTAATGAAATAAATGTAATTTAAATAAATAAAAAATAAAAATAAAAATAAAAAAGTAATAAGTTTGGGAGGAGAAATAAAAAAGTTTAGTAACCGTCGGCGTCATAGTTGGGTGGATTTAGTATAACCTAACTAAATAAGCATATGGTAAATTTATAATCAATCCACTATATTTGTAAATTTAGTGACATTTTCTATAATTTAGATTAAGTGGAGTAGGATGGTCTTTTCAAGGAAAGTTTGGGGCAATGTGATTTAACCACCACCACATTGATTAGGCACCCCTGTACGCATACTCTGTTTTAATAAGTTGAGTTTTGCAATTTTTATTTCTAAGTATCAACTTGGGCAGTGGAGACACACATACACCGTCGGAGTATAATAAAATTGATCATTGATGGTTAATTTAGTTGTTTAAACTTTGAGCAATACAGTAGATGAAATGCAATGTAACACAAACCAAAGTATTATTATTCATTCATTAGTTACTTTCAAGTTTCAACACTGAAGCACAATGTATTAATAGTTTGTTATCCTCTTTGTATAAAAGTTCATTTATTTCCGTTGTGGATGAACGTCGCAAACGAAAGCAATGTACTTATTCATCAGGCTATTGCAGTCAGGGCAATACATAGCCTCGACAGTAGTATTAGGATCGTTAAGAGCCTTAGTTGGGAGCAGAATGCGCGGAACACAACAAGGTTCCTTTTGATAAAGCTCCTGATAATGACTTATAAATCCGCCTTCAAACCCTTCTTCATTAGACGCCTTTTCCAGCCAAAGATCATGTTGTTTAAGGGTAGATAACATAATGTTGCCTTCACCAACCAGCAGGATTTCTGAACGTTTCGCAAGGATAGCCCACTCGGTATTGGAATTGTGGTAGTTCAGCAACCTTTGAAGCTCGTGAAATGTGAAATCAAATTTGCCTTGTTGTATCATTGAGTATATCATGCTCTCAATTCTCGTCCAAAAGAACGATGCCTCAAAAGGAATCTAGAATACAACGGACGAGTTTGTCGGCCTCTGCTTTATCGTCATGGCTAAGGCTTTTCCCGACAATAAGCTTCTCTATGTGAATTTTCATTCCACTTCGAACATCTTTTAGGTTTGAGTTCATTGTGAAGCTTTGGATCCACTCCAGCTTTCCGCCTCCGTACATGAAACTGTACGAGTATGGACTGGATGACTGAATAAACTTTAAAAAGTACCGAGTTAGATATGGGGCTAATACCATGTTTCTTTGGGCAGATTGAATTGAATATCAACTTAACTGAACTAATATGCTCCGTTTTTTTTAGAACATGACATGTTTCGATGTTGATAGTAAGTCTAAACTTATGTTCTACAACCACACAGGTCGTGTTAGATTGTTAGTTCTACAAAAACGTGTTGTATGCCTAAGATTCTCACAATTCTCATATGAACCTCATACAAGCAATTAGATATTTGGATGCGTCACTTTTTTGGATATTTTATTTCTTGATTTCTCTCATGTCAKATATACGTGCGCGCTTGCATTTTGTTTTCAATCTTCCGAATATTGTATAGGAGTCTATGTCTAACAACATGATACATGAAGTGAAAACATTTGAAGATTTGATGAAATAAGCACGAATATAGAGAGATCAGTGAAAGCATGATGCAATTCCTTTTCGTTCACTCATGCATTCATATTGTTTCATTCATTCTGTTGTGTCTGCTCCTACAACATTGATTGCTATTTAAACAACTAACCTAATGCACCTTGAATCAGAGAAAGCCACGAGGACAAATCACAACCCTTCAATACAAGGCACATGATCCCAAAAGGATTGTACTAACATACAAACAAAAAAAAAAAAAATAAGACAAAGAAGTAGGTAGACAGCAGCTTTGATAATAACAACATAGCAACAGCAACTAAGTAAACTAATCATAAATTTAATTTCCCCCTTCAACACTCCCCCTCAAGCTAAGACTGGGGCCTCAGTCCTAGCTTGTGAAGAAGATAGGTTTGCTGTTGAATGCTTAATTGTTTGGTGAAGACATCAACAATCTGTTCTGYAGAAGGAACATAGGTTGGCTGAATTACTTGTTTAGTAGCTTGATCTCGGATGAAGTGAAGGTCAATATCCACATGTTTGGTTTTCTCATGATAGACTGGATTAGCTGCAATGGCTATGGCCGCTYTGTTGTCACAGTAGATGGTAGTGGCARTGAGAGACTTGATGCCCAGTTCTTTCAAGAGTTGTCTAAGCCACATAACTTCACAAATGGTGAGTGCTAGGGATCTCACTTCCGCCTCARCAGTGGACCTAGCCACCACTGATTGTTTCTTGGACTTCCAAGAAATAGGAGAGTCACCAAGGAGTATGYAGAACCCTGAGAYTGATTTCCTGGTACTGGGACAGGTAGCCCAGTCACTGTCACATTATGCAGTCAATTGAGCCTGAYTRGAAGAGGCAAGAAGAATGCCTTGCTTGGGATTACTTGCTAGGTATCTTAGTACCCTGAGAGCAGCTTGATAATGAGCAGATGTAGGTTTGTGCATRAAAGAGCAGAGAACATGCACTGAGTATGTGATATCAGGCCTAGTGAGTGTGAGATAAATTAATTTCCCCACTAGTTTTTGATACTCCTCTRGATGATTCAAGGGAACACYTGTATCAAGAGTGAGTTTGGTGTGTGTATCTAGGGGAAGCTTGAGTGGTACGGTCTGTACTTTTGCATCCCATAGGKTTTTAGGAGATCTTGCACATATTTTGAGTGAGAGATGAAGATGCCTTGAGTGCTATGATCAATCTCTAGCCCAAGGAAGTATCTTACTGGACCYAGTTCCTTCATGTGAAATTGAGAGGATAGGGAGATCTTTGTGTTAAGGATGTCATTCTCATCATTGCCTGCAATTAGCAAGTCATCTACATAGACTAACACARCTGTAATTTGTGTGCYTCTTCTCTTGATGAATAGTGATGAATCTGATTTGGATTGTAGAAACCCATAAGTCACAAGTGCTTCCTTAAGCTTAGCATACCATTGCCTTGGAGCTTGTTTAAGCCCATAAAGAGATTTCAAGAGTCTGCACACTTTTTYTGGTCCTTKAGGAGAAATGGGAGATGCATTGAGTTCAACTCTAGACCCTTCTTTCTCATATCCTTGAGGGAGTTTCATATATACTGTTTCTTCCAAGTCACCATGCAAAACTGCATTCTTCACATCCATTTGTTCCAACCTCCATCCCTCTACAGCAGCTATGGCCAATAGAGACCTCACAGTTGTGAGTTTGGCAACAGGAGCAAGTGTCTCCTCATAGTCTATGCCTGGTCTTTGTCTATCTACTCTCCCACTAAGAACCAACCAGCCGTAGACTTTGTATCTTTCTACAGACTAGTAACCATCAGGCATGTACTTGAACTTTGTATTTAACCTAACTTCCTCAGCGCACCATAGGATACATTCTCTCACCTGTGGCAAGGTAGACTAGATTCTACTTCTTCCCTAGAGTCTCTGTTCCTCACCCCTAATTTCGTGCCTTGCAAATGTCATTCATTCTACCCCCCATATATGCATCCACACCCATGCAATGTTGTGTGTCACACTTGTTGGAAATGTTGTGGGTTCCGTATCTGGTTGAGTTGATATCACTAAAACAGTGAAAAACTGTCAGTTTGTTCTGTTTGTGTCCACTACTTGTTGGACCTATCTGCACATTTCATTCTTTGAGGCAAGGCCTCCACTATTGATTAAATAATCATTATGCTCATTTAGGCTTTATTTGTGTTCTCCCAGACCTTCTAACATTGAATTCCTGTCATTTAACATGTTCGGGGCTCATTCCTCTGTATCAGAGGCAATTTCAGTCACAACATCATGAGGACCATTTTCACTTTGGAATGGATATCTTCATTACAAAAGTGGGATCATCAACGCCTGGATTTCTGCTGTGTCCCACAGGTTTTTTATAACACCTTTTAGCAGTTGAAAACTTCAAAGGGAAAAATGTTTCATAGAACTTACATGACCTGTGACAAACACATTGCTAGCTCAACAAATTTTAACAACTTGTACCCCTTTGATTCTAGAGGGTAAACCAAGTTAACACAGGGCAAAATTCCCTTTTCTATGAAATTTATCTAACAATTTTTTTTACTGATGATTTATATGCCAATCCAGCGCTAAAGACACAAACCATAATGACACACGTTAATGATGATTATTAGACAGAAGGGTTTCAAGTGATTAGCCACACCTATGGCGGATTCCCCCCATAGACTATTACTGGAGGTCTTGATGTTCCCAGCAACTTGGTAGATAGAGGCAGTCTATCTCGTTATGGGTACAACATCTCAATGCACACAGTCACCCCAGAATTTGTAAGGAGGGAGCTTTGCCTCCAAAATGCTGATAGCCCTAGCACATCTCTAGAGGGCAGGTATCCTGTGCTTCCTCTTTACTGATCTGCCCAATTTCTGATGTGAAGAAGAGTGTAGTCTACACAGGAAGTCTGTCGATTGTTTTATCCCTTTCTTATGCGCCACAAATAGAGACACGAGGCTCCTTGCAAGCTCCCCTAATGCGTTCTGATTCCAATACCTATTTCACTTCAAGCCCAGACTGATCACTCACGTGATACACTTTTAGTGCACTTAGATTCCCAACATATTTGTAATATTTAGCACCTCTTGTCCCACAAGTTAGATAAAATATAGCCTAGATAACGCACCTTCATAAATGGGTGAGATACTTGAGTCGTGCGTGGCTTCGACACAAGGATAAACACGACGGATAAGAAGATTATGCAGCACTACATGGGCCACTCTCACATTCTGCGACTCCAGTCCATAATCGTAAAACATAAACAAGGGCTGAGAAAGTAGTACCGTGTCGTCATCCCCACTTTCATTGAGTCTATATGGACCCCAGATGTCGCGATGTGAACAGAGTCCTTATAACAAGCGGTGCGTGAAACCCTAGTGAATTGACTGCACGCTATATATCGATAAGGCTGTTCTTTAAGGTCGTCCTTGGCCAGATTGGAATGTGAGGACAATTCTATCACTTAATTAGGTACACATTTTTGCTTCTTCTAGCAAAACCCATTTCCTGAAACAGGTATTCTTATCCATATCTAGAGATATTGCCATCTGGATCTACATCATCTCTTCATAGCACTCAAGAAATGCCCAACATCAGATGCAGGTTAAAGCCAAAGACTTTGGCCACCGTCTGTAGTTCGCCCTTCGAATCTCCCAGAATACTTGGATCTTTTCAGGCTATGACTATCTTGCATTGAGAGTTAAGGCGCCTTTTAGTCTCAACTCTCATTGCATTGTTTCCTACTCTTATCATTCATCAGTTTGGTCTCAGTTTCCTCCCGGCAGTGCCGTTCCATTGAATAAGATAAACTACAAGCTCGCGTGAGAGTGGCCGATGCGCCCAAAGAGAGGTTCTATGCTATCAACACAAGTCCCAGACCATTCACTGTAGACCTCACCAAAAATGTCTCGAAGACAATACAGTAGACGCACCAACAAAACATGCCACCTAAAGCCTTTCTGGCCATTGAGGGGGATCCCCCATCCATCTCTTCATTATTTCTGCAGTTTAGCCTTTCTTTGAGCGCAAGGACCACACTATCTCACATGTTATGATGTTCTGTCTACTGAAAGATGGGTATTGTCCATACCAGCTTAGCCAACAATTTCTCTCCATAACCTAAGTCCACTATCTTTAATATACCGACACATTATCGAACTTTTATCGCCCATTTTACAAATCCATTTGACATGATTGACATGTCTCAAGATCCTTTATTCGAGTTATAGAGAATAATTCGAAGAGTGAGAGCTAGTACTCATAGCACCAACAGTCGATGACTACATTACGCTCTACAAGTTAAACAGCTCGTCATTTCCCTTCACACTGGACTCCAGTGGACTAGCTACGCTGCTTATATACCCACCGTACTCGGTACTGAATTATCCCCATATCCAATATCGCTTCCGTTCCATATTTCGTCGAGACTTGAATCTTCACAGCTCATAAAACATTTGCCATGAGCGCCACGTCCTCCTATCGCCAGAGCGAGCATCACAAAAACATACCATATAAAGTCGATGCGCACTACGGACTTGTCTACAGCCCGTGCTTGTCGATTACTAGTCACTCTAGATCTTATGCCATTCAGATTGGGATAGCCTTGTGTCAAGCAGTCTTTTTGGCCTAGTCAGCAATTGCTGCCCGCCACTTTCAGTATATTCGCCCCCCGCACAAGCTGGTCTGCCGATAAGGGTCGGATCCCAATGTTATCACTCCCCTTATTCAGCTTCTCTTTAGACCTCGTGCCAAAAGTATTCACTTTTTTAACATTTCACTTAGCCACCGACATCTTCCAGCACAAGTTCCGGGATGATAGTATGCTGCTGTCTTGGTTTCCCTTATTGTTACCATTTTGTTGAGGGGATTGCTTCCCTTACCTCTATCACCCCCTGCTCTCTTACCTTACTCTATCTGAGTTTGTTAAATTAACCCTTCCTCGACTACAAGAATTTCCGTACCGAGTTGTAGGTACGCCCTGACCTACGAAACAGTTTTTATGCCGAGCCCGAAGACAGAAAAAACCAAATGGTGCAGCGCCGTCGTATCTCCGGTTACCATATATCCAGATTAACCTCTAGTTTCCCACACTGTTCGGGCTCCCCAACGCCGGACAGCGCGGACACAGCTAGGGTACAATTATCAGATCGTTGCATAAGAACACCAAGTAGTTACGCCCATACCACACAAAATAATTTGTTTCTAATTGCAAAATAAAAAAGCAAGCAATTCACAAGAACTAGTTCACGCGTGACAGTGACCCGAACCCATTATGTTCTGACAATCTCTACATCCGACGAGATCCGACCACCTAACCCGATTTGTCTGATAAGCAAACGTGCTCCTGTGCATCTTAGAGAAGGCAGATACGAACAGAAGAACATTACATACTATTTCCGACGCCTGGACGGGGACGATATAAAAGTGCGGACTCACGCCTGTTAAAATACAATTTTCATAATGTGATACTATAATATCCATAACCATATCCACTACACATATTTCTCTAAAAATAACAAATAAGACAAATATAATTTCTCCCCCAGTAAAGACGATCAACATCTACCTAGAGAGAGAAGCATTAGTGCTTGAAAACACATCTCTCTGCGGTAAGAGCGCTTAAATAGAGCACAACCGAATGATTGATAAAAATCTCGGTCGTCTAGCGCATATAAAATACTACACATCACGCGACCAGATGGAGAAATCAAGAGTCGCGGTCGTTTCGATGATTCCCTAGCTTACACATAATTCGTAACTAATATAGCCGAATGAAGGCGTTATAATTAATACGTAGTTGTAGGCCGAAGCACCGAAACTACACATATCCAGACATGCGTATGCTTGCGGTTAAGAAAAATTATCTAATCGTTCACAAAATGTGATAGCTGCAAGCGTCCTCCTCCACTGAACGATAGACATAGATAAGAGCGCGAAATATATAACATTCAAAAACATATATAGACACAACCAATCTAAGCACTGAATGACTGCAAAACAAAACAAAAGTTAGTTCGTAATAAAAAACAGACCGAAAAATGAAATATATCATGCGCCGTATGATCGCCAACTGGAATTTGAACAAACCAAAACCAATATTTTTCATAAGATTAAAAAATACGTGCGAAGATGAACTTCCGCCTTGGAGCGCTATTACAAGAATAAAAAATCGTTAGTGTAATTGACACAGTGAAGAATAATAATACTATTGACAGAAAAAAGAACAACGAAAACACAATACGAAATACGTATAACCAAGCTCCTTCTACTATTTACAAACTCGAACACCTAGTAGAGTTCTACCAGCCTTTGTGTTCATTTAAGATTAGATTGAAACTTTCTCGTAGAAACTTATTTAATATAGGTAGAAAAGAGTATGTTAAATGCGATAATCTCCGACGAAATAAACCTTGTACTTGCTCTCTGTGAACAAACAGAATCTGAACAGAATGCTTAGAACCCTAAAAACGAAAGAATTATTTAGAGTGTTGTGAGAGGACGTAGGAGCCGATATAAGAGTCCCGGTCATGAGAAAAGAATAACGCCCAATTTAAGCCAGGGTAGATTCTTTGGGAATGTATACCCTTTCACTGATGTTTCATATATAAACAAAAAAGGAAAATCAAGAATAACGTTTGTACCGACCGATTCTCGGTCAGAAGAAGTTTGACGAGTAACTAGTAATGACACGCTGAAGCAAATAAGGTTTCCCCAAAGAAGTACATCCGTAATGGAGACACTAACCGCCAGTCCATCTGCTAGTTTTGATAGATATTCGAATCCAGAAGAAAATGAACATTTGACGAAGTTCGAGAGAAAGAGTTAAAGGAAACAACGAGACGTGGAAAAGAAAAAGAAAAGCCCTGGCTTATTACGCAGGAAGCGCGCTTAAACTCATACGGGAACTCAAGGTTAAGAGACCAAAAAATGATTTGCAAAAGGGGCAAGGGCAACAATGAATGATTTTCTTTTCGCTGTATATAACCAAGTGCCTTCTCAATCTGAGCGGGTTTATCTAAATACCAAGGCCTTTCTTTCTTATATGTTCATTCACAAAAACTCCTGAATATCAACAATATTAATCTACCTCCGATTTATTTCTTATGATCTTTCCTGATTCGACGCACCTAGACACCCTTGCCTCCAGAGACAGAGGCATTAGAATTTTCTATGAACGTCTTCCACGTAATTTCCGGAGGATTTCTTGTTGTATTGTGTATTTTTTTGTATTTTCTGCTATGTCAAAACACTTTATAAAAATCTATAGATAAAATATAAGAATATAATCAACAAAATTAATCTATCATAAAGACTATGTTGTCAGCCAGAACGAAATGTGAGCGAATCGTATTTTATGTTTCAAGTTGGGAAATTATAGAGATCACCAATATAAAAATCCTATTCTTCAAAAAATTTAAAAAATAGAAGAAGAATAATTCTCTTTATAAAAAATATATAAAATTATCTTTATTTCTAAATAAGATATAAAAGAAGAATGATTTATTTTTTTCCCCCTTTTATATTTGTCCTATGCTTCTATCTCTCTTTTTCGAATAGACACCCAACGTTATTTTACAATATCCTTTTTGGTACGAGTTCCAAAAGCACCTTTCTAAAGTATGCTAGATACATATAGCGAGACCCGAGTAACTTGTCCATGCACTAATTACTCAGTTGGGAACAACTTTATACGCAGGAATGAGATACTACACGTTCAGCCTGCAATTTCTTAAATATCGAAATAAATTACCGAACTAGCTTTCCTTGACTTCTTCGATTGAAAACATTACTCATGCCGGAAAGGGCTGGCAATATACCTAACAGTAGAGCAGCGTCACAATAGGAGCGTTTTCACTGCTCCCTCGCTCCTTTTGTTCGCATCTACAAACAGCTTCCTTGTGCCGCTTCTGCCCATCTCCTTTATTAGGTAGTCCAACCAATCTATGAGATAGCAACAGCTTTCCTTACTATGCACTGTCATAGATGCCATCCATCATACTAGAGGACAAGTTGCGGCACGACGCTACCGTTGCTAGCGCATTGCGATAGCTCAAACACAATTCTAATAACTTCACATTAACACATTAATCGCTATCGCTCTTGGTCGTGGTGAGGTTCTTCCAAAAGGCAAGGCACAAACCTGCTCCTTTGTCAGTATGCACCGATCTTACACTCATTTGTAGTACCCTCAAATTTGACTTATTATGAGTTGACTAAGGATTAATATCATCGTGGTTGGCACCGTATATCAACTTTGTCATCGAAACCACATGCTCTTTCTGCTCGGTAATACTCACAGTGTAATCATACCGTGTGGAAAGACGAATAATGAGACAAAGGAGATCTACGCCAAATAATAAAAATCGGTGTTCTGAAGACATTCGATTGGCTAGAAGCCTGCTGAGACTGCTTAAGAAAGAGTTCAAAATAAGTTTCGGAGCGGTGTGTGCGATGAAGGTGACGGTGTTTGAGTAAATTAATTCTTTGAATCTCAGGCTAAAACTGTACACAATATTAGAGATGAGCTAAAGATATCATTGGAGCTTTTGATTATTGTGGTTGTCGTAATGAGCGATTGGTGGCTTAACCTACGCATAGAGTAGGAGGTATTGTAAGGGTTAGGGGTGCAGTGGGAAGCCATGGACAAGTAACATGAGATAAGAAGGTAGATTACTGCTGAGGTGCGTGTGCGAGATCGGTGCTAGATATGGTAGCTGCTGGTGCCTGTAACGCTGGAATCAATATAGCTGGAAGAGCATGATTATACGGCTGCCGATTTTCATTCATCTGGTCTAGTAGTATTGAGGAGTATGTGATGAACACAATTGGTTTACTCTGTAGAGACATGATTAAGTATGATTCTCATTCTCCAACTTTCATATAAGCTGCCTAGAGTAGGTATTTTGCTGCACGATTCTTAGAAATGCGAATGAATACCTGCTCATATTGGCGAATATAGCTATCTGCGCATGAGCGTATTGTCAATGATACACAAGTACACCACACCCAGTATTCACAATACAATCTCATCAAGTCGGTAGAAAACAGCTGCTAGAAACTGAGAGACAATCCTGAGCTCGGATTCCCATCATTGATAGGCGCAATGCCACAACTTCTGTTGATAGCAGCAAGGTATCTAGAACGTGCAAAATAAAATGACGCCTGATCACCATCATAGCAATTGCCCGTAAATTCTTTGTAGAAACTCCAACGCTCCGAAGGATGTAGTAGCCATACCATTGATCATGATGATTGCCAACTCCTTCAATCAGTTTCCACTCAGAACAGTTTGATCTTGTCTGCCTAGCTGAAAACGTGTCAAGACGCCTCACTTGGTGTATCCAAGCGAACAAGGAATTGAATTCGTTTGATTCTTAGAACTACATCATCCAATAATAGACTCTCACTGCCAGTGGCCTCGACGTTCTCAATATATCTAGAGAAAAACGACTCAAAGATATTCTTAGCTATGTCAAATACGAAATCAACGTTCTAAAAAGATTATTACCGCTAAGAGAATACTGCTTGACCAAATTTATCCCTGAGAAAAGTAAGCACAGGGTTAATAACTGTGCCTATAAGTACTGCGCCTTCAAGGTGTCTCAAGTGTACTGCCCACTGTAAAGACTGAGTCAAAGTTTATAATATGAAAGAGGTAGACAAGAACTTAGTACTCAGTCAATGAGCGTGTTCCTCTTATATAAAGTTAATTACCTTTCATTGTCCTGCACAGTGACCATTGTTGCTCAATGATAACCTGAAGACAGACAGAACGATGTAACATGTGAAGGCATACTAGGGTTCAATCATCTGCATTTCAGTTACCGCATAGTCGCTTTCGCACCAACACTTTCCTCTCAAATAGACCGTGATACGAGTTGCGAATTCTTCATCAGTCATAACTCTATTCCGGCTTGGCATACTCTTTCGCGTCGAAAAAATAGTGGGATCTCCTCATTAGCGGGAAACCACCGTTTGCTAGGTTAACTTAAAGTCACATCTCTTACTACTCACTAGACAGACCATCCGAGATTCGTTCCAAACAACATAATTGTTAATATGCGATTAACGACCATAATACAACGGTTTCAGAGCAAATCGATTCATACTATGAGACCGTCAATGATCGAAGAACTGAGAGTAAGATAGCAAGCAGATTACAAAAGGAGAGAGGTGCTATCAGCCCAATGAGTTGCAAGTAGAATAACAAAGATAAGAGAGTAAGCCTTTCTTCTTAATCACATTTGAATTCTGAATGCATAGTGAATTGCTCGTACCGCTAAAAGAACAAGAGGGGAGGCATGAGGCTTAATTCGTCTACGTGGATAGCTTCGTAGACACACTTGTCATCAATGATCAATGATTTGTACGAGCAAACCACCAAATAATGAATCGAGCTGAGATGCTTCCGCAGTAAGTTAGATGAAACGGATATAGAACAGATTTTTATTCATAAACATCGAAGCAGTGACCAGGTAGCTCAACTCCATGCGCAATGGCTTATAAGACTAAGAGTATAAATAATAAGGAATGCAACACAGTACGATAATGAACTGAAGGAAAAACGATGAAGAGCCATAATGCAAGATATTGTTAACGGATCATATAAAGTTGCAAGTATACCAATCGAGAAATAACTCTATCTTAATTTTTAATACTCAAAACCTGATCCCGCATACAATGTTCATGATGGATGAATCATCTCCAGATTAATTTGGTTGGTTGAATTGCGGTTACTAATTTTAGTTCAGCTGGAAAATAAGTATGAGATTCACATCGCACAAGATGCTTGTTAATCTCGGTATGATAATGTATGTTAATACATATATATGCTGAAAACGTCCTTGACCGTTACTGACGAGTTGGAACAGCGTATTGGTACAGGTTTTGCAAGTTATCACCTTAATTTCTAGATAATCTCAATATCCTATGACCAGGTCTTCGATGAGTAGTCCAATAATTGATCGGTATCCGTCTGCTAGATGGTATGCCTCACAATTTCTTTCAGAAATTACAGAGTGCGTTATTCTACCTCTAGAGACAGCCGCACTAAGTGACCTACCTTCCGACTAAAAGCAGTTTTCTATAAAAGGATTCGAAAAATCTTTACGTAACGAGAATCGGAATGATTGACAGAATCAGTAGTAAAATTCCAGATGGCGACACTTGCGGGTATATCTAGTACTTCTAATTATATCGATGTACATCGCACTTCTGTAGTATCGAAATTACTGACGAATTCGAAGTTCGAGCATACAGAGTAAGATTTCACAAAATCTTTGTTCCGCGAAACGCGGCTAAGATCCTGCAGTACCACAGTAAGGAAACAGACCGATCGACCTATCATAATATGTAGATATACTTCAATCCACCTGGTAAAAGAACATAAACCTCGAGATCTTCTCAGAAGTCAATTTAAATGAAATAATACTAAGATCAACACAATTTAGTTGTTTATCCATCTCTCACTACCATTGATATCTTTCTGTTCACCATAATCTTAAAGCAGAGCTGCCATATCGCGCCACAGAGAATTCGGCTATAGTCGAATAAAGTCGCTGTGCATTATCCATACTAAACAAATCTTTTGTTATCGTTATTTTGTCTTCCGCTTCAACATGCCCAGATCGAATATTAAGAGTAGATAACATAGTTAAGTGAAGATAATGAAAAACTTGATACTCTTTGCAGCATCATAACTTCCAAAGTTAGCTATTGAAACACTGCTTCTCGTCAATACCAACGATTGCAGAACTAGCCATATACACTTATTGACCTTTCTTGTACGAATTAACCTTTGATTGTTAGTCCAACGCATCTTATAACTATATTCTTAAAAAGTCAATAATATATTTAATCTTGGATTTGTGATCGATGATTCTAACTTGAAGACTCCTATAAAAGTCGAGAAGAAACAACGGATATTACTTATATGTATTGAACCAATCGTTTTAATGATTAAAACACTACAAATATTGTAAATCTCACCCGTGACCACAGGGCCTTTTTGAGTGTTTAATTTAGAGCCACCTTGATTTTTGACACATCTAGAATTCACTATACAAATAACAACTTCTAAGTGCACCACCACATTTATTTGCATTTTTAGAATATAATAGTTTTTAGAAGTTCTGTACGATACGTGTCTACATAATTAAAGGGTAGATATATTACTACAACGTTATTAGTGAGTTTTCACTCTCGAATTATTAAATGAATTTTTCCCTTTCCAACAATAAGTTGCTAATATACCGTTAGAATCCGCTATTCTGAAGAATGGTTGTCCTAATAGTTATCTAATATAACCGTTAAAAAACGGTTAAATGTGCCATTAGTCTTCAATATACTACACAGTGAAGATAAAATGAGCATCATGAAAATTTATGAACACAAATGCTAAACATGCTCAAGTACTGGTGAACTAAAAACCAGAAGATGGCCGCTACCCAGTAGAGAGTGTTTTTCCTCCTATAGATAGCTCTCGCGTATTATACTTAGAGATTTATAAGAAGCGAAAATTCATGCTACTGGACTAAAGAACAAGCTTAATCCTTTGCAAGTACCAGTATACCATGTCCCTTCTAGACTCACCACTACTAACTTGCGCAGTAGTAAGAGTAGGTCATGAAAACTCCATAGAGTGACATGAGAGTTTACGTCAATGCCGACTCTCATGATACTAGCGAATACCAATCTTCTAAAGAAAGAAGTGTGTCATAGAGATCTCAGATATATTTCTAATACAGTATTATATTGCGTCAATGTCTTGGAGAGTTCCATCGCAATCTAGAAACACAAACAGAGTATGAAATGATGTTTTCATCATGATTGTTTCGATCACTCTGAGATAGTCTAGCAAATATAATAGCTCACTTTTCGCTAAATGCGCACACCCTTATATGTAGTTCTCTCGAGCTTCAAAGAAGCTTACATAAGTTTTCTTGTATTGTGACAGGAACATTATGAGATTCTGGTATGTAGCATTATCTGCATGAACAAATTCTTATAAGTCAGTTAACGAAGGATAGGAGTACCGTGAGCCGGCGACACTGCTCCGTCCCTGATCCTGCCTCTCAGCATAAAGTTGCTCTCTATTACCTATCAAGACACGACAACAAGCGTTACCCCTAGCCCCATACCCGCCTACTGCTACCCAGTTCTCGTCATCTGGAGTCATTACCCAGTGGCATTTCCAAACCCACATCGATATTATATAAATGCCCACCCTTCGAGTTTTTGTGAGAGTGACCCAAGACCGCTAAGTAGAGCCGCCCGCTTGACTCATATATTTCACGCATCTACCTTTATCAATTCTAGTTTTGATGGTACCGTCAGATTAATCTTCCT
>SNQN01005212.1:23724-46004 GCA_008642245.1 Bassia scoparia | reverse complement strand
ATTTAGGATGGTGACAGGGAATGGAAGGGATGGGGTCATATTACTTTCTGTGGAGTTGTGAAAGAAGCCCTCTCTTGGGCTTGTTAAATCAGTATTAGATTAACCGATTGTGGCTAATGATGTGTTTGCAGACTTGCATAGAATCTAGAAATAAGATAAGTCTGCCAAAAACAACAAATTGAAGTCAATTTATTGCATGAACAGCTGTAAACACTTAAAGCTACATGGCTTTATTGTAATAGCGCCAAAGACTCAACACTAGATCTCAAGGCCACATCGAATTGAAGAGGGACCACTGTGCTACACGACTAGCGACTCTAATGACTTTCAACTCCAGAGAAAGGCAAGCAGCAGCACGATATCCCGTCGCTCTTGGGGATGAACTCACTGAGAAGCTATTGATAGGTAGTGAGTGTTTGATGATATTTATACTAGTCAGTTGGGCCAAGGAGGTATAGGGATTAGGTCTCTTTTGTGGCATGATGGAGGGCACAGAGATCCGGGCCTTTCATGTGGACCGAGTAGAAGTAATCATAGTTATAGACTTCTTGCGTCTTTGGGCTAATCACGTCGGGATCGAGGTGAACTGAAAACTTCTCGAAAATCTTAGTGGACCCAGACACTCGGATTTTAGAAATGAGATAAAGTTTGAGTGTGATTTCTGACATGGGACTTGAAAAACTGGACTTGAATGAGGCTAGACCTAATCTGATTTAAGGTGCTAGCGACAACGAGAAAGAAAATAATCAAACCTATAATCGAGCACTAATTCAGAATTTAAGAGCGCGACGCTGTCTTAGACCTACGTAGCCACCTTGAAATTGAATGTGACCGTAGCCTTGAATTCAAAGTTCTGAGGTTGAAGTCTATGTACTCGCGAACCTAGTAAGTAATTTAAAGGGTTTGAAGTTGAAGCGAACCATAATTAGATTCAATTGACTCTATGGTTGAAATTGAATTGAACCTAATTCGCAGGGTTTAAGGTTTCTTGAATTGTGGAATTGAATGGACCTAATTCAGACATTTAAGGTTCTTGAATTAAGAATTGAACCTAATTCAGATTTAAAGGTTTTTTGAATCTTGGAATGTTTGAATTGACACTCTAAATTTAGGTTTTAAAGGTTCACAAAAGGTCGAATCTAAGTGCAGAATTATAAAGATTCTTGGATTGGAATTCGAGACCTAACTCAGTCAGATTTTCTAGGATCGAGCATGGAGTTTGAAATGTGATTTTGGAAAATGGGCCTAAATGGATCGTAAACTTCATGTCTTGAAACCATAGATTAAAGAGGCTGGGCTTCAGTGGTGGTTAAGAATTTGACTTGATGGAGAAGTCCACAAGTTGAACAAGCACATTGATTGAAACACAAATCCAATGTTTATTAACACTTAAGGTCCAGGATCTAAGTGAGGTCTAGTAGTGTCGGCTTGGTTGTAGTCTGATAGGTGTACCATGCCTAAGAGTAAGCTGCGGTCGCAATTTCATCACCACACGATTGGGTGATGTATGGCCGTGAGATGACACACAAGCACTTATATACAGCCCGCCACTCTAACCATCTAGTAACACGTGCAAACGCGACATGGCGGATAGAGACTTACCTTAAGCGCCAATGTGAGCTCGATGGTAACGCTCTACAGTTGGCATACGCAGCGTAAAGTCGCCCTCTTGATAGGTCGGTGATCTCGGAGCATGTGAACATGCCCATATTGGAGCAAGGTTGGGCCTAAGGACAGCATGGGGACCCTATTCGAAGGGTCACCCAAGCAAATTCAAGTTTCAACTTATGACTTGATGGACAACGATATGGGAGCAGCCGGTTTCCACAGTCTGTCCACTCACCAGAATGTGATGACCGTGTCATATCCCAGTCACGAATTGTGCGGCGCGCAATTCTGGAGATCTGTAGCTAGCGGCTTTTCTGCGGGTCTGGACGTTATGGAGGGTGGGCGATGACCAGACTTGAGTTCTCAGCGTCTAATTGCTTTATTGGGGTGCGTCATGCGAGTTAAGTAGCCCATGGAATCCGCTATTAGTGGAAATTGCTGTGTGGTTCGGGGCTGCTGTTGTCGAATTTGAGGGGAGTCCATCGACGAGTAGGCCCTATATAGCGTTGTACTTCACTGGACTGCCGCGAAGCATTGGTTGCCCGTTGAGATAACTTCAGTGGCTGCCGGCGTGTCAAATTAGTTTCAGTAACACAAGTGGTGGGTTCGGTGGCGACGATAAGGTACGACGATTGAACTCAGTAACCCAATCCGCCCAGCAATGTAGAGGCCTTACTACGGTCTCATTGGTTTATGATATCAGCATAGGAGGGATCTATCTTAACACTTTGAATATTCAGAGAGCCTTTGTGTGATTGTTATACTATAAGTCGCATCGGCTCTTAATGGCACAAGACCTTCTTATTCAGGACCTTGAGTTTGCTATTATGTACAGCCAAAATGACGCGTTCTGATATACAGTTCGGTGTACAAATGGTATGCATACCATGAATGTGTTTAACTGCTGTGTAGAACGAGAATGCTTAAAATCAAACTCGCCGGCTTTCGTTACCCCATAGATTATTGACTTTAATGTGATATCGCAGAGTTCGAGAAATCCGGTGCTGTGTGTTCATAGCATTATGGTATAACTCACGCTCAAGTCACTGATGCTAGAATATTATATTATACAGACATGAAACACTAAGTGTTAGTAAACGATGAGTAATCGTCTGGATATATTATACTTGGGTTTGGGGGTGTCCTTCTCACCGTTGTCACTGCAAATCCACAAATCGTTAAAGCAAGAACTAAAAGAGAGTCCTTTTGATCGAATTATCAATCAAGACAAAGAAACATGTTAGTATTGACAATAACGATATGCATAATAATGAATTGTGAACAAGATAATGATAAAAAATAAGTGTTAATGAAAACGAATTTGAAAACATGAGTGACAATCCTACATATTTACATGAATTCAATTAAAAGGTAGTTTCTACATTGTGTCGATTGAATTAAAACTCATAATAAGAATTAGTCAAATTAAAAGTGACAAAAGGAAATTAAGTAGAGTCAAAAGATGTTTTAGGTGCGAGTAATCTCAGATTTAATACCCTTTATTTCGCTTGTTGAATCGAACAGAATCGATGCTTAGAACTCAAGAAACAATGTGTTTAGAGTGTTTGAAGAGTGAGAGAGAGAATACGTAAGTTAGAAACAGAGAAGAGATAGATAGAAGTGTCTTGAAAATCGTGTGTGAAATCGTGTTGGAAATCGTGTGTCAGTTCGAATGAGGCAAGGCATATTTATAGGCGCGGAGTGCAAGAGGGAGGAGCGTATATACGCTCATGATGAGCGTATATACGCTGCTCCTCAGCGTATATACGCTCCTAGGAGCGTATATACGCAGGCTTCTGCGTATATAATTTTTCCAAAAATCTGAAATTTTCAATTCGGATAAAATCTTTGCCATATGTCTCGATTTTCTAAGATTCGGATTATTCTAGACGCTCCTTTCGCAAGAAGTACGTTTCTAGAACATTCCGCGTATTTTCTAATTATTCATGTATTTTCTGCGTATTCTGCGTATTTAAACACTGCAAATTCATGAGAAAATCATGAGAAAAATCAGAAAATAATTTAAAAATACTGGCGGATTCAGAAAAATGTGACGAACATGATGAAAAACAAAAGCATGAGAATCGCCCAGCGTAACTTTGTTTGAAAAACCTTTGAGATTATCGAGAAACCGAAAAGAAAATATTTTTGCCTTGTTATTTGACCTTTGCTCACTCAATAATTCCGAGTACGACCTCACGTATTTCCAACTTTTGTGAGTTCAAAGCATCTTTTCTGAGTCGAAACAATCGCGAGACGCGGTATGTTTCATCACGGATTACTCATTTGGGGAGACATTTTTAGGTGTCTACAGTTATGCGTGAGTAGTTTCCCCAAATTCTAGGGTTAGGATGAACCCTAATATGGATTAACTTGCAATTGAATTACCAATTCCAAACCTTGATTAATTTACAATTAATTCAATTTAGAGTTGGTTTTATTATCATTCTTTGATTAAAAATAATATTGGATGAATGTGATTAGGTTTTCAACGAAAGTTGACTCTTAATTAATTTTTGAACTCTAAATTGAGATAAAAGAAACCATCACGAAAGTAGATGGTGAAATTTGTTAGGATTTTAGGATTATATGTAAAGTCCTTCAAATGCTCGACTTCATGAAAATAGGTAGGATTCCATTTTTAATGAAGCTTTTGATTGATCGAAAGAAATCATTAGTATTATTAGGGCGCTTCCATCATATGAATTGTTGAATAATTATTAATCAAGGCAAAAGGTAATTGCTTGTTGAGTTAATTCATACTAGTTGGAATCCTTAAACCTAGAATTGCTTTTATTTCTTGATAATTCCAGTTAGTTTGAAATTGCGTTAGTTGTTTAGTTTACATCAATCTCCTCTTATTTTGATTATTTCTTGCTTATCTCTAATTGAAGTCAATACGACCATTTTGAACCAATTAGTCTCTTGGGATTCGACCCTTACTTGCCCGACTACATAGTTAGGAGGAAAAGTTAGGTTATTTTTGTTAGATGCGCGACACGCCTATCAATAGAAAAACGAAGTGTACTTAGGATTGGATTTCTTGGACTTTTGGGGACACTAATAAGTATTAAGGATGTCCCCCCAACTAGAAGTCAAGCAAGCATCAAATAGATATCAGAAATTGTGTGCAAATTTCAAAGCTTGCAATAAATCAAGTCATTCCACTCTCTTCATCTCTCCAAAGCGACCCTCCTTGTCTTCAACACAAACCAAGCTCGATGACAACATATAGCTCAGAGAAAGAGCTCAAAGAATAGCATAGAGAGATCTTTAGAGTGAGGATAAAGCACATTGCACTAGACATCCAAAATGATAATTTGTGACTCCCTCCACCTTTTGTGACTCAACTCCCAAAGTCAAAGGTCTTTCCGGGTTGTAACGTATAGGCTGAAGCTTGGGTGAGGATAAAAATATTTGGCTTGTGGTGGTATACTTACACAAGTGAAGTTTACAAACATCACACCAAACTTTGGGGATTGAAGTTCCCCAATTCACAACACTCACACACTTGGGAGGCAAGTTTATATCACACTTGCTTTCTCCCATATAACTTGCTACACTTTGAACTATTTTCCCTTTTCCTGCATATTTTTGGATTTTTTTATTTTTCTTTTCTTTTTTCTCTTCTTTTTTTGTTTTGTTTTTTTTTTCGCATGCACTTGGGAATAAACTTTGCAATACTAATACATTTCACTTACACACTTTACAACACTATGAGGCTTTATACACTTAGCCTATACAAACTCATTGTCTTCTAAAGGTCAAAACATGTGAGAATTTGGCAAAAAGGTACGTAATGTAGCTAACAAAGATAGGAAATATCATAGGGGTGCGAAAGGTGAATGAAAACCTAAAATTTGTTCCCAAATACGTATGTGGAAAAAGAAATATACACTAGTGGAAAAAACGACATCTGCCTCGGGCCTGGCCCGTATTACAAGAAGGTGTCGCTGCAAGTCTTGTCACAAAAGCCTCAGGCATGCCCGAGGCATTTAAATTCACAAATGCTTCGGGTTTCTCAAATCCCCGAGGCATTTGCATGTTTAAATGCTTCGGGCATTTGAAAACCTCGAAGCATTTATGTAGGTATAATATGCTTCATTTTTTATAAATGCCCGAAGCATTTGAAAGGCAAGAAATAAAATAATAATAATTATTATTAGTATTAATATTATTATTAGTATTATTATCCACAATATTTTTAATCCTTATGACACATAACAAAGTTAGCTTGGGACAATAATTATTTCATATAAAAAAAGATCAATAAAAAGAATAATGTATATAGTGTTGTACAGTTTACAAAATCAACTTTTACCCTTCACTAATATGACTTTTACAAATAATTCTCAACCTCGACCAAAATCACTAACATAATATGATAATACATTCACTATGTGTACGTATCTAAACCAAGCTCCATACACAAGCTAAGTACAAGTCATTCTATTCCTCTTGTATCTGACAAGATAAGCATTATACAAGCTTCGGTGTTGAATCATGATGAAACATGAGTAAACATGAGTGCTTATATAAACTGGACATGTGAGAAATGTATGTATGTATGACTGTATGAGTGAGCATTATGTGACACAAGAGTATTAAGCATCAAGCATGGGCATGAAGAATTCAGAATTGCAAATCTATGTGTGTTTATATGACCATGCTAATTTTCTGTGTAAATCTTTGATCCTTACTTATCTAGGATAGTAGGATCTGATCTGACTAAATCACTTAGTATTTAAGATCTAAACTGTATATGTTTCTCTCAGGAACGGTTGTTGAACGACTCAACCAAAAATGTGGCTCCTCGTGCTACCTTACCAATTGATACATCAACTAAAACTAACTACATCAACAAGAGCTTCACAACTCCAAACACCTTGATTGACAACTCCATTAGTAGAAACAACTCCCTGAACAATAATAATTTAAGTTCAAACCTTACTAATGAGCCATCAGAACCAATCACCGCCTCACCTACACCTAAATTTACAGCTCCTATATTCCCGAAAAAAGCAAAGATCTAAGAAGGAAGCAGTTTGAGGATGGAGAAATTGGAGCAGCACAAGTCAAGTCCTCTGAACAATCTAGAAAAATCTACTAACAGCACAAAAGTTGCTGTCAATGATAGTTTAGGGAAGCAAGATAATGCTGCAGAAGCAAAAAAGAAAGATGTGAGAAGGCACAAAACAGATTAGAGTAAGAAAAGAAAATGTGAATAGTCAAGAATATGGAAGGCACAAAACAGATTCACTTAACAAATGGATTGTAGATTCGCTAAAGATGTGGGAATTAGTGCATAAATCACTTTAATCAAAATTATTTAGTGCATAAATATATTTAATCAAAATTATTTAGTGCATAAATCACTTTACCCAAATGCAATAAGAATTTAAAGAATTAGAATATACACTCTCTATTTGCTTCTAGAATTTAAGTATGATTTCAGTCTCAAATCATGGTTGCATAATAAAATTGTAGTCTGAGTCACAAAATTTAAGTATAATTTCATAACACACTCTTAGTCACAAATAGGAATACCATTCAAATTTGGTTTAAAATCCACCATATAAAATTTCAAACATCACCACAACCTTCTCTACAACAAACACCTCAATAATAAGCTTTAACCATCATAATAAAACCAATTATATCTGCTAGGAGAAACAAGGAAATCTCCTTTACATCATTAGCGCGTCCAGCAGCACAATCAATTTTATAGAGGGCATATATCATAGCATATAACTCCGAATCCAGTGATTCCTGAGCCTAAATTCGATAAGTCTTCGAGATCTACAACTTTCATGAAGAAACCTAGAGCTAAAAGTGGACAGAGGATGACGAAAAATTAGATAATAGAAACTGCAGTTACATATATACTAGAAAGGCACTACTATTAGCGTCAAACCCAAAAACTACAATACTCACCATAGCAACTCGAGATCATGTAAGTATAGACTGTTTAACATAGTCAAAATAATAAAAGAAGCAGAAGTATAGAAAAAAAAACGTAATAATCAGTCCAAAACAAAAAGATTTCCACTGGGACATATAATCAAACACTTGGTGGGCAACTATTCTATGACACTTATAAATGCTAAATCACTAAACCAATTAAACTATATTAACATTAGATCATACTCTGAAAAGGAATTTCATTCATCCTTTACAAATAATCTCTGAAAAATCCTAAAGTTTCATGGGTGGAAAGCACCAAATAAATAATAATTTCCATTGCTAAAAATCTTAAAATTCATTTTTCCAGAAAAAAATATAGTGCTCATGACTAGCTAACATATGCTTAACACAAAATTTATAAAAATTTAGCCGAATTTCCAAGATTGAACCTATATTTAAACCAAATTCAAGGTAAATAATCAGGGAAAAAACTAATTAAAAAAAAGGGTGAAGAACGAACCTGTGGAGATGGCAAGTTGGCAGGGGTTGTTAGCGTTAACAAAGGTGAGGGTGGTTGGCGTCAGCGGCGGTGGTGGTTGCTGCGTCAGAGGCGGCGACTACTAGCAGTGGCGCGACGGTTGCAAATTAGGGCTTTTTATGGATGAATTTCGCGAGAATTAGGGTTGTGCGATGGCGGCCAAATTCCGAGAGAAGCGCAGGCGATGGCAGCCGAACTTAGCCTGATGTAACGGTGGGCGACGAAGGCGAGTGTGTTGTATAGTATGAAGTTGAAGAGGGTGATTGTATGTTGTGGAGTGTGAAGTGTATACCGTGAAATGAAGAGGTTTTGTTAATTTGRTATGTTTTGTTTGAGGTAGGATAGTGATTTATGTGTTTTTTAATTTTTTTTCACTAGTAATGGAGTGTCGTGGGAAGTAGGTAAATGCCATGGGTGTTGTAAATTTGAAAGCATTGTCCTATTTAAATGCTACGGGTTTTTGGATACCCGAAGCATTTAGTGCTAAATGTTTCGTGTTTTTGGATACACGAAGCATTTGTAAAATATTATTTGTCGATTTTTCCACTAGTGATAAAAAACACATGAAAAAGGAAAACAATTTGAACCCAAAACCGAAATGATTGCCTTATCATTCCTTAAGTAGCTCGGTCTAGATTTCGAAAAGTCACAAATAAATAGGTAAGGGAAGACTCTAGGTCAAACACTCAATTTTTGTGAAATTTTGACTTGAATATGCCTACTTGGCTCTAAAAGAATTCATACTACTCACAAGGTCTCAATGTATAAGCAAAAGTCACCAAGCTAGGTTTCCTATCATATACCAAGTTACGCCCAGCTTGGATAGAAAGCTCACCACCGTGAAAATATCTCATGGTCTGCTTGTAAAGCGTGCCAATCAAATAGATTCCTAGGAAGAGAACTTCATSACTTGTATTTTGAAAAGAGTAGTGATTTGGAAAATTTCATACCTTTCAAGACTTTTAGTTGAGAGAAAAAACGATTTTCTTAAAACTCAAATCCCATCCAATATCCATATCCAATACACAAAACATAATTTACCACTTTGCCTTGAAAACCAAAAAGAAAGAAAAAAGAGAAAATAAAGGAAAACAATAGAAAATGCAAAGGAAAATGAAAATGTTTTTGGCCTTTTTTTTCATTTTTCGATTTTTTTGTAATTTTTCCCACATTGAACCTTAAAACACAAACGTACAAAACACATATATACAAACACAACAATAAATATAAAAATCCTAGGAAAATAAGGAAAAACTTGGAGATATGGTTTACACTACAATCCTTATCATCCCCTTATCAACTCCAAATCAACTTGACCGAAGTCAAGGACACTACAAGTAAACCTCAAGGGGGAATCCAACAATCGCCATGCAAACAAATAAAGTAAAATCACCGTAGGGACAACCCCTATGACGCCGCAAGCACATAAATCCCAAAGATAGTATCTCCAAGTGTAAAAAAAAATCCTAAAATCTAGCCACATAAAGTACATTAAATAAAAAGATGGAGTTAGAGGAAACTTACAAAGCCGCGTCCAAAGCAATATAAGCACAAAAGCCCCAAAACCGGGCTCACATCCAAGCTTCAGCTCCACAAGCAAAAACTAACTCCAAAACACAATAATACAAATAATTCAAAAACAAAATATATACAAAAGATATATACAATATAATTACACTACCAAGCAACAAAAAGTGACGCATTTGTGGAACTCTCACCCCCACAATTAAAATAGAACTTTGTCTCAGAGTTCAAAAAGGGACATTAATGGAAAGAAAGGCCACAAATGCGCACTAATCTTGATCCTTCTCATTTTGAGGGTTGCAAGGCGGATTAGGGCGGGAAGGCCAACCACTCAAATCATACCCCGCCGCAATATTAGGTTCTTGGGTATAGGCGCGGTTAGGGTCCCAATCATATCAAAGGGAGGTAAGAGGACCGTGAAGTTCCCAACTACAGTAGTATTTGGGAGGAAAGTTATAATAAGGATTGGTCATCCTATCTCTCTCTTGCGCTACGGGGTTGTAGGGATAAGAAGGATACCCCTCGAAAACCACACCCTCCCATTTGATGGTAATCAAAAGGAGGGACTACTCGATATTCGGGGGCATTGGTATCCAACGACCCCAGGCCATGCCAATAGGAGTAAACTCACCCCCCCCCCCCCTCACGGGCAATCGAATTGCCATCGTCATCCACCATCTTCGGAGTCCAATTTCGGAGGGTTCCCAATTGGGCCGGGGATTGTGGATAATTGAGGTAAAGGGAAAGATTACCCTCATCCACATCCTTTTGAAAGTTTTGAAATTCGCAGTAGGATAGGGTGGCAAAGACCGTTTCATTTGCCCTGTGAAGCCTCTCCACATTTGCAGACAATTCATCAAATTTTTCAAAAAATTCCGTGGGGAGGTTCATAGTAGGTGGAGTAGTAGTAGAAGAAGAAGGAGGGTTAGAAGACATACCTCCCTCCGTATCGAAGGGGGGACGAGGTCACCGACGTTGACGACGTTTCCTTGGTTGGGCATAAGGGAGGTCCTCCTCCGCTTGTTGTTGTTGTTGTTCTTCGGGAGTTAGAGGTGGGGCGGAGTTGAGTGGCCTAGCTCCAAAAGGAAGGGGAGGAATGGGGCGAACACCTTTATTGGAACAAATTCGCGCCTCATGCTCGGTGCCTTAGAGATCCTCCACCGAAATTGTCTCCATTGGAGTCCTCCATGGGAATTGTGCATTCACGGAATTGGAGGTCTTGTCATCCTCTCACAAGGTAGAATAATGCAACATGGAATTTCTTGGACCTTCCATATGTCCTTCTTGTTTTTGTGATAATGGAGGAATTTCATTTGGAAACACTCATCCCTATTCAAGTAAGCATGAGTGGAAAAGGGGACCAAATCGGCATACACATCTCTTTTCCGAAAGATGTGGAAAGCAAGAAATGAAATCAACCCCTCACATTGGATTGTGCCCATATTGGTAGGATTGTGGGTGAGTTTATTGAAGTGGTCAACCCACACATACCCCCAATTTATCTTTTCTATCGGATGGGTAGGGTTGACCGCAGTAATTTTCCCAATCTCTTGCCTAGAAAAGACGATCAGGGCAAAAATGTGGTAGAAATAACGGATCCCTGCATGAATGATCTCGAAGGAGCGCGAATTGTTGTAGAAATTAGCCAATACATATACCCGGGTAATCTTGCTCCAAAATGTTTGTTGCTTGAACCCCCGGACCGAAGAATAATTCTTCAAATTTCTTGTTTGGGCCGAAGGATCAAACCCAAGAATTTGGTTCACTTGCGCAATGGTCAAAGTGTAAGTTTTGTTGAACATGCGGAAGTGAATCATTTCACCCTCCTCATTGTAGGTGAAGCTTGACATAAAATCGAGGGTGAGTTGAGGATAAGTCAATGGAAGGAGAATTGCCTCCGGGGTCTTATCAAAGACTTGAGGCACGTACTTGGCGGGGATTTGAACATTGAATAGCGAACTTAGCCCCACATTCGCCAAGAATGACTCCACATGAGCCGTAATCCCGAATTCCTCACAAGTAGTAGGCTAGCAAAAGGACGTGGTTTTGATTCTCCTCGTCCGGAAAGAATTGAGTCATTCCAAGTATTCTCTACTTGCTCGGATGTCATAGGTTTGAGGCACCATTGGGGTCTTGGAGAGCAAGTCATCCTCCTCTTCTCTTGGTGAACGAGAATTGAAGAGGAGGAGGAAGGCTCACTGGTGGCGGTGCGTTCCTTCTTTGAGGATTTGCGACTAAAAATGTTGAGGCCCGACATTGTGTATAAGTACCTACAAGCGAAATAGAAGAGAAAGGGTCAAGCAATTATCAAATGATGTAAAATGCTCTAAAGCTCACAACAAAAACTCCCTCAAATTCAAAATTATTCCAACGACAACAACTCGTTTCATCACAAGGGCTCAATGTAAATAAATTAAATAAATAAATAAATAAAAAGGCTCCCACTTATCTTATCACCTCACTCAAGCTAAGCTCACAAAAGAAAATATCTTCCAAAATTAGCTTAAAAATACAAAATTCGATATATAAAATCATTCACAATAAAAAAACAAAAAGGTATGTATCATACTAATACAAGATCACTTTTCCACTTAAAAAACAAAAATCCTTTTTTTATTGTTTTTTTTCAATAAAAACCTCCCTCTTCATTTTAGTTTTTTGGATTTTTGTAATTTTTCACCCTTGTTTTTTTTCTTGTTTTTTTAAAAGATTACGAGTAACAAAGAGATGAAAATGTTATTTTAAACTTGAATTAGTATGAAATTAAAAATCGGGCATAATTTAGATATTCAAAATGCAAAAATTTAAACTAAAAAAACAAAATCAAACATACTAACAAAAATCAACCAAAAACTCATTGGTTTTTATGCATATTTGTCCCATTTTAGCCTAATTGCATCACTTTTATGTTTTCTAACTTTAATTGATAAAATAATGCAATTTTATGTTGTTTTGAATGATTTAGCATCTACTTTGACATCTTAATGAGTGTTGTGCAAGTGTTGGGCTCATTCTAAGGAACATTGGAGGTTTTGGAGGTGTGGGAGCAAAGAGGCGAGGCTTGGGAATAAGTTAGGAGAAAAAGGAGAAGGAAAGAGGCCTAGGAGCGACCCTTGAGCGAGCAGAAGCGATCGCTTTTAAGGTGATTTTCCAAGGGCTTAAGAGTAAGCTCGGAGCGACCTTGGAGCGATCAAGGTGAGTTCGCTCCTCCATTAGAGGAGTGATCACTCCTAAGACCCCATTCCAGAGGCGTAGGAGCAAGGTTTGAGTAAGCTGAGAAGCGACCAGAGTTTGTAGCAAGAGCAATCTCTCTAATCTGGAGCGACCTGAGATGAAAAACCATCGATTAGGGTTTTGGTAGGAGCCACCGTGCCTTTTCTGGGAGGGTCCTCTCCTTGCCTGAGGAGCGATCGCTCCTACTGGATCTGCGGGCTAATACTCTTGCTTTTGGCCCATTTAGCCTCTTGTATAAATACTTTTTGGCTCATTTTAGAATAGAAGGCTGATTTTGAGGATTTCCACTTGGGGGAAAATTGTTCTTGAGTTTAGTTTTCTTAGTTAATTGGAGAGAGAAACACATGTTTAGCTTTACTTTGTAATCGACTTTGGGTACTTTTATCAATTATTTTCAATCATCCAATACAAGTTTTAGTATCGTTTCTTCAACTCTTCTCCTTAATTACTTGCTTAACTTGGTTGCTTTCATTAGTATAATTAATCATGTTTAGCTCTTGTTTAGTGTTTATGTCATGCTTTATTTTTTAAATCTCCATGATGTGTGAGTAGTTACCTTTCTAGGGCTTGTGTGATGGAATTACTGATTAGTTAGGGATTGTCTTGCCTAATACATGGTTTGAATGAAAGGTGGTTTTTGAGTGTTGCGACCATTTAGTTAATTATTTATCAAGGTTACTCTTGTTGTTAGCTGTCATTCCATGCTTTGTCTACGTGTTATGGTTGATTTCTTTTCACACCTCAAAAGACCATGAACTTGATGATGCCTCGAGAGAGGATTTGATTGTTTAGAATCGTTGTTTGCTTTCGTTCTTTTGGTGGGTTGTTCCAGGGAGGCTTGGTGAGGCCTTAAGGGATACCAATCGTTTTTCTTTCAACCTCAATCTCTTGATTGGGGCCCTAGCGGGACGGTGAGAGATAATTAGAGAGAGCTCCCCTTCCCCTATTTTTCGTCCTGTTTGGTGAGACATCCCCGAGCTAGTTGACTATTCCAGATCACGTTGTCGTAGATCCTTTAGCATTTGAATCAATCGTTGTAGTATAGTTGTTACTCTATTCTCTCGATCTAAAAATATTGGATCCTTAGCTAAACTTTTGATCACTTTCGTTGTTCCTAGAGTTCGATACCCGTACTATACTACAAGTGGGGATTTTTGAGAAGGGACCTCAAAATCCTTGATCAATAACCAACCTAATGTAAAAATGGCCACTAAAACCTAAAGTTAATCAAGAAGATGAGAACGTAAGGAAATAGCCCTATCATGGAACAAGATCAAAGTATAAAACAAACAAGAGTGAAGAGAAACGAAAGCCACCCATTTATAAAGTAAAGGATAGAGTTATAATACAACTATTCCACAACGAAGGATGATTACCTCCATGTTTACACAATTGGGATGAAACGAACAAGCTGATGATCCATTGAAGAATGAACTACACTATGCTAAGCTAAGCTATGCTAAACTATACTTGGCTACTAAGCCAAGTGCGGTTAAGGGAAGCTAAATGCAAAGAAAAGTAGATAGATATGTCGTTTAACTGTTGTGTTGTTCCTCTTTTTAATTCTACTGCGTCTATTGATAGGCCATTGGAGTAGAGATCGTGGGTGGTAGTTACAACTCTCGATGGTTTCCTCCCGCTTCTTTTCATATTTCAAATACTCGTACTTTCCCTCTAAGTCTCTTAATCGCCTGATCTTCATGGGCCTTCTTATAACAGGCTATTCTTCAAATGGGCTACATCTACTGCCTATCCACTCCAATGCTTCCGTTATATCGCTAGACTAAAGTTACTTAAGAAGTACCACGTGTCGCCTATGTCTTGATCGCTTATATGTTCCACTCATCGCTGGTCACCTGCTTACTAGTCAAACTCTCGTAGCTAGTCATTTGTCTCATTTTGTCAACAAGTTAACTAAATATTTATAGTTTATAACAAATTGCCCCTTAATTTGTAAGGGCAATATCACTTGATCCCTTGAGAATTAACGTTTCCCATCGCTAAAGGGGTTGACATAAGGCTTTTGTTATAGAGATGACCTTATAATCTATAACGGTTATAATTTTGTGATCATCTCTATGTTCGCCATATGAAGTTGAATTGGCTTTTTGGAGAAAGATGGTGTAGATACCTACATTTGTCCCTAGCCCAAAATGGCCAATTATAAGACGCCTCTCGTAACACACAAGTCAAATCGAGAGAGCTAGGACCTTGACAGGCCCTAAAAAAAGGCAGATTCCCTTGCACCGGATACCTCTTCCAAGTATTTAACACCTAAAAAAGTAAGTTTTAATTTTCAAATAATTTTAACTTATTTTTAAACATTTTTCTAGAATTATTCAATACTTTTTTGAATTTTTCTAAGTATTTTTTTAATTTTTCGTAATTTTAGAAATTTAATTAATTTTGCGATAATTAATTAAATTATGAAAAAAAATCCAAAATTCATGAAATTTTAGCACAACACACTATTGTTTTCAAGGAATTTTTACAAATTTTTTTCATAATTTTTCGATTTATGGTTTAATATTTACGTATTTCTTAAGCAAAAACGCAAAACCGAGCAAAGTTGGCCATCGCGGGATATTTTGCCTCGAGACAAGCTTCTCGAGGAAACCAAATATCCCGAGCATCGCAATAATATCAGCCGTGATCGTGTATAAAATCACGTATATATTTTATACGATTATATTACGATATTATTTCATTACAATCTCACTATTCGAGGTAAAGTAATCCCGAATATCGCAATAATATCCGCTGCAATCGCAATAATTTTGAAGGGCCCCGGAAAGGGTCATTGGAAAACCTAATCGGTGCTCTCAGAATCACAATATAGCAATTTGCACAATATAACTTGTTAGCATACATGTCACTATCTTTCAAGTGACCAAGAACAGTATCTCAGTTGTTCAGACCAGCTGTTTTCACCAGACCAATGTACTTGTTCTTGCAACTATTTGTCATCACTCAAAACACTAGGGAACTCAATAAATTCCCCCTTTTTTATGATGACAAACCCTATGAGAAGTTCCTGCAAACAAAAGTTATATGCAACAACAACTCTATCTCAATGGGACTATTTTTTGTCTTTTCCAAATTTTTCAATTTTTTTATTTTTTCGACTCTAAGTGAAACAACCAACTAACTTGGTTATTTCCTATGAAAACGATAAAAACAAACTATCCAGAATCACATTCTTTAAGAGAATCATCCAGATTTTTATTTGACTCAACTATATTAAACTACAACTATACTAAACTGACTCGATCTAAGCTAGACAAAAACTTCCAGAACTTCTAATTATTTTCCCCCTTTTGGCATCATTAAAAAGCATTCACAGAATTAATAACATGCACAAAATATTGTTTTCAACCAAACGGTAGCATCAACTACCAATTCATACCATATAATCTGCACAAGCCTGTTAGTTTCACAATTCACAATCCTAAAACAAGGCAAACAGGCAGAATAATAGTGCAGCAGAGTCAAACAAGAACCAAATTACATCAATAATGTCTTGTAAAATGGCATAGAAAACAGATAACCAAAAGCAGTTCAAAAGATAGGGGAGGGGAACAGAAGCTAGAACAGATCATCACTCGTCATCATCATCCTCTTCATCCTCCATCTCGTCCTCTGAAGCATCAGGATCAGAACCCTTATCKTCCTCATCATCTTCAGGTTCCTCATCATCATTATCATCATTGTCTTCCTCATCCTGACTTCCAWCTGCAGAAGAGTGGGTGGATTCCTCGAGGTCAATRTCTTCATCTTCCTCAGACTGCTTTYCAACTGATCCCTTAGCAACAGAACCCTGACCAGTAGCAGCAGTAGATGTCTGTCCAGCAGCAGCAGAAACAGTAGTCTGAATAGTATGAGTGGTCTCAACCTTCTGACCAGTACAAACAACTACCTGTCTTGTTGTTCCCTCAGCCTTCATCCTAGCAACCCAATTATTTCTAGTCTCATTCAACTTCTCCTCTAAACTCCCTTGCCTCTCAATTAAGGAAATGGTCAAGCCATGCACCATAGTCACCAGCATCTCCAATGTTTTATCCTGCTTCTCAATCTTGTTAAACATTGGAGTGAGATCAGTAGATGTACTGGTCTCCTCAACCTTCCTTTTCTTAGCAGCATGTTCTTTCTTTTCCTTCTTAACTAGTGAGTCACCAACATTGCACAGCTTGTCTCCCTTGATGTCCAATCCCTTTTGACGCAGAATTTTCAAAGAGAACTTCTGTGCAGGGATGGTGTCACCACTAAGAGTGTGACCTTCCTTAATCAAGACCCCAGAGATTAGGGACCCATAGGCTAGAGAGTGAGAGGGAGCATTTTTGCAATTCATCATGAGTTCAATTAGTAGGGCAGGAAAATATATTTTCACATTTTTAATCATAAGATAAATTAGGACCATGTCCATGATCCTAACTGACCCTCTTCCCTGTGACTTTGGAATCAATACTTTCTGACATATTGAGTGCAGAATTTTCATAATAGGTTCCCTAAGATTAGTGGTCTTGAACCCTTCCCTAATCCTAACAACCTTCCCAAACAGAAACTTCACAATCTCATCATTACCTACACCACCAACAGTAGGCCAACCATTTGCACTATATCCAACATAACCATCTCTAAGAACATTCAAAAATTCGGCTAACGAAGAAACAGACACACGCACATCTTTGCCATAAACAGTACTAACTAAACTCATATCAGGATATTGAAACAAATTGGCATAAAACTCCTTAACAGGCTCAACATAAGCCTTCTTAACAATCCTAATATGATTCAGCCAGCCCTCAAATTCTAACACTTGTTTCACTTCAGACAACGCGGGAATATTAATTGCTTTCTTAGAAGACTGGACAGTAGAAGGAGAAGCAGCTGTTTTACCTTTAGCAGACCGGGGAACAGGTGACTTCCTCTTGGTTCCCTTAGAGGTACTAGTGTACTGTTCTGCCTCCTTCATCACCTTCTCCTTATACTCAATCTTGACCATTGACCCTCGAGTAGACTTCCTCAACACAACCCCTGTAACTCCAACACCCTGAGTGACTGCAACAACCTGAGAGCCAACCTCGACTACGTCATCATCATCACCCTCATCTTCCTCTTCCTCCTGATCCTCTGGAGGCTTTAGAAACTCAGACTCAAGAACTTCAGAAAGGTTCTTGGCAGCAGAACCTTGTTCCCCCTCAATGTTCTCAACATTAGCTGGCTTTATTTCCGAGCTAGGGTTTTGAACTGAGAGATTCGCAGGAGTGGGTTCCGCAATTTTAGGGTTTGTGGGTTGTGATGCTAATGTAGGTTGAAGTGGTGGTGGAATTGTGATTTGAGGTGGTGTTGAGGTGATTTATGGTGGGGGAATCGATTGTTGTGGTGATGGTGGAATTTTAGGTTAATTTTGTGGTGGTCGAGGTGGTTGCATGGTGTCAGCTGCTTGAGTAGTGGTAGAATCGGTGAACCATCGTTCAGGTGGTGGTGGTGTTTGAAGTGGTGGAGCTGATGAGGTTTTTTTGTAGTGTTGGTGGTTTCAACTGATGTTTCTGACTTCTCAGTCGGAACGATCACTTTCGATTGAGCAGTGGTGGCTTTCTTTCCTTTTCCCTTACCTTTCCCAGTAGCTTTCTCCCCATGCTGAATTTTTCCGATCAAAGATTTCACGCAAACCAAGGTAACACTTTAGAGAGAGAGAGACAAAAGCTTATGAGAGATGAATGTTAACTTGTGATGATCTAAGCAGAAAACAAAGAGGGGAATATATAGTGGATGCAAATAGAAGTAATGGGAAGTGAAGTGCTTGGCAGTTAAGTAAAGGAAATGGAAGTTCAAGGGAAATAACTTCCCATAAATACCTTAACTTACCAAAACGAGTGGCACGTTTCCATGGGTTGGACCCACGACTCAGATTTTTGTCAAAAAAAATGAATTTTGAACTGCATAAATATCTCAACTGGCAACAGTTAAGGATATTCAATTAATTCTTTCCAAAACCATGAGTATTTGGCAAGAACATATATGTGGCCATCTGCTGTTCTCCTGTATAGTCCTATCACCCCAAACAGTTCACTTGTTCTGGGCAACTTAGTTCACTTCATCTGCTCATGCTTCATAATGGTACAAATAGTATCAACAAATTTATGTGCAATATATACATCTATGAACACTAATCTAGCCAATCATTGGGGGTCAACAAAAAGAAGCCTTTCACCTTAAATCTAACTAAACCTACAAGACTTTAACCTACAAAAAGACTCTCTACACAATGGTTTTGTAAGATGATCAGCAAGCTGATCCTCACTTTACAAAACACATCTCCACATTACCTTTTTCCACATTATCCCTAAGGAAGTGGTGTCTAATCTCAATATGCTTGTCTTGGAAAGTTGCAAGGATTCTTAGAAATGTTAATGCACTTGTATTATACAAAAATATAGACACAATCTAATAAACCAAAGTCCTTCAACGACTCCTTATCCACAACAGCGTGAAAACAGCAAGCTGCAGCAGCTAAGTATTCAAACTTTGCTGTGGACAAAGCAGACTTATTTTGCCATCTTTGAAACCCCTAGAGATCAAACTGATCCCAATAAGGTGTATACCTGTTCTGCTTTTCTCGATCAACAAGATATCTACATAGTCTGCATCCAACTTAGTGAGGTGGGAATAGGTGTGTTATATGCTTTACTGTTCTGCATTCCATTACTTCTTCGTAGCTCTTTTTCAGTTACCTTTCCACTGATGGATCATTATCCTTCACCTGTTATGCTTGATCTGCAACCAAGAGAAATCCCTAAGTTCTCCATCATGCTCATCTCAAAATTCATCTACATAAATCAGGCAAACTCATTACATAGCAACTGATTAGTTGCACTAAACAATATATCATCCAACATAAAATCGTACAACAAGTAAATCGTGCCCCTGTTGTGATAAACAAGGTCTTGTCCACTGTTCCCCTGTGTAACCATTTCATCAGCGAAAGTTGAACTTTCCACACAAGCCTAGGAAGTTCTTAGACCATACAAACCTTGTCCAAACTTATTGGGAACAGTGCATCCGTCAAGCCTGGAGGTTGCTCAACAAACACTTCTTCCTTCAAGTAGCCATTTAGTAAGGTCGTCTTAACAATCCATCTGAAATAATTTGAAATTCATGTGAGCAAACAAAGCAATCAATAATTCTATGCTCAATCTTGCAACTGGTGCAAAGGTCTCATCATAATCAATGCCCTCTTGCTGATTTAACCTTGCACAACAGCCTAAGCTTATTCGGACTATTGTACCGTAGTCATCCAATTTGTTTCTGAAGACCACGAGTACCGTATTACTGTATCTACTTTCTGGTCTAGGTTAAATGCCAAACAGTGTCCTCTGAACTGGCTTAGATAAGCCAGACCTAATCAGGGTCAACAGTGCCATTTATAGTTCGTAGGTTCACACTAGAAAAAAAGAATAGAATGCACAAAAGTTTTTATAAAAACCGAGACCTCCCTTGTTTGAATACCCTTATAATATCACTCAAGATTAAACAGGTAGGATGGGAATGATATTATAACTTTTAAAACCTGTATTCATTGTGCATTCTCTTCAGCATTACCACTAGGCATATGTTCCCCCTCAGCTGATGCATTCTCTTGATTTTTTGAGGAACTAGTATGCAAAGTGGTCTGCTGGTCTACTACCTGATTCTCAGTGGGGTCAACCTGATTGTTGTTGGTTCCACTTGAGTTAGTTGCCTGTTCACTGTCTTCATGTGGATTATCCTCTGCTGTTTCATCTTCAAATGTATTACTAGACTCTCCATCACCAGTTGGTGGTGGACCAGTAGGTGAGTCTGGTTCCCTTACCTGTGCATCATCTCGACCAGTGAACTGTACTCCTGTGAAGTCCAATAAGCCTATAATATCATCATCTGTAACCCGTAGAATCTCAGAGAACATGTTATATATTCATCGAAAATTACATGGACACTCTCCTCTATACACAAGGTCCTCTTGTTGAAGACCCTGTATGCCTTACTCTGTGTGGAGTATCCCAGGAAGACTGCCTCATAACTCCTAGGGTCGAACTTATCCATTTTTTTTGGTAATTAAAAAGATATTATTGCACACCAAAAACCATACAAACAAGCAAACCCCAAAGTGAGAAACCCCTACTAAGTAGGTACTTCTCAACAAAGGAGAGCTAAATCAACCTGGTAACATGCTACCAGTCATACAATCAACACCAAAAATAGAATATAGCGAGCTAATATCTTGACAATTTTGTTTCCTGACATTAAGCTTTCGAACTCTAGATTTAACCAGGCCTGTAACCTCTCGCAGACTAAAGGGCACCGACTTAACCTCCTGCAGCCAAAGAGCTTGGTTTCGGACCATCCAAAGTTGATAAATGACCCCTGCAACCACTGCACGCACAATAGTGCGTTGCATACAAGTAAGACCTCTACCCCATCGTAGCCATCTAATCAAAGTAAAGAAGGACTGGAAATGCACAGAAATAGCCAACCACCGAAGAACAGAACTCCAAAGCTGATGTGCATAAGGGCACTCCCAGAAGAGATGACTATGAGTCTCAACAGCCCGCTCACAAACACAACAAGTTTCCTTAGCAGTAATGCCAAAAGAAAACAGTCTGCTTCTGACCGGTAGTCGCTGATGCATCACGACCCACCAAATAAACTTATGCTTAGGCATAGCAATATTCTGCCACACAAGAACATACAAAGGGACTTTGGTACCCTTATCTTGGAGCAAAGTATAAATTTTCCCAATCGAATAGACCATGTGTTTGGCCACCAACTAACATATTCACAAACCTGCAAAGACGTTAGCAGAACAAAACATTCTCCATATCAGCTGCTTGGTAGGAGGTGATAACTTAAGAAAATCCCGATCCTTATATACACAGCATGCACCCATTTAACCATAACGTGTCATTTCTTTCACAATTTGTAAATGAGTCTTCCCCGTTCGATTTGATTCCAGAAGACCAACATCCGAATTCGCTAGGCACCAAACTTCCTTAGTGGGCAAAGTTTAAGCCCATTTCACATAACCATCATAGAACCCATGAATAGAACCCTCGCAAAGAAACTTGCTGACACAGACGATTCACATGTATGAATGACCGCTTAGAAGAAAATATCTGCATCCAGTTAGAGCACATACTCATGAGAACAGAATTCACTAACTGAAGTGTACCTGCAAAGAAATATTCCTAGTTTGCCAACAAAATTGATCCTTTGCACAATCTTCTCAATCAAGCAAGAGCAATCAGCAGCAGACACCTCTTATTACATATAGCACCAAATACCTAAAAGGCCCAGTTACTTCTATAATACAGAAGTATGACAAAGATAGGAAACCTCATGAGCAGTCATGTTAACAGTAAAATCTCAGACTTTCAACTATTAGCATGCAAACCAGACAACTGCCTCAAAATGCTTAAGACCCATCTTCTCTCTG
>SNQN01005212.1:3605-18360 GCA_008642245.1 Bassia scoparia | reverse complement strand
ACAAGAGTATTTGATCGCTCAATATGTGTGCACTCTTGTGTATGAACAATGCTTGCTTGATCTAGGCTTTGGAGTTTTTCTCTTTCTTTCTTTCTTTCTCTCAAAAATACACCTTTTAAGAACGTGGAGAGAAGTGGTATTCGTGAGTCTATATGCATGGATATTTATAGCCAAAGGCCTAGCAATTACTAGTGATGCAACCCTAGAATATAGGAAATAAATAAAGAAATATCTATTCCTTATATTTTAGGAAAGTCCCATAAGATATTATTCCATACTTAGATGATATAATATCTTATGTTACTTTAAATTGCATCTCAAGTAATTACCATATATCCAAACATTTATTCATACTTAAGGATCATCTACAAGATATGATTGATGATGCCAGGCTTCCTCTCCCTCCCGGGGCTATGAAGCCAAACACTCAAACAAGTCCATTAGGAGTGCTCATGCATGAAGAAGCGGAAATTGCTTTTGACCCCTCTGTCTTCATCACCCCTACTGTGGTTGCACCAAATATAGGCTCCCTCAACATCGCACCAATTTAAGGCCCTTCACTAGAGGAAGAAGTGAATATGCCAACGACACTAGGTTGACCTTGGACGACCTTCCTAAAGATCTGCTCCACAAAATGTGCGAACGTTGTAACATCAAGTCTCTAGCTAGAGGCATGTACGTCAGCCGCAAATGAAGGAAAGAGATAGTCGAATTCGCCTGGAGTGCTAGCCTTCTTAATACCTACAACCTGTGGAAAGCTAAGGGCCTTTTCCTTGATCTAGATGAGTCCACTGCACCGAAATTTTGGCCCATGCAGTTCACTCATCCAGAGCCCCTCAAAGGTTCATCCCCAGCATGCACTATGCATACCAAGAAGAAGAAACTCGGAAACGACAAATCGTGAAGATAGCTACTCTAGAAGGTAAGGTCATCAAGTGTACCATGGGCGAAGGACAAATGCTCGAGGATTCTGAATCTGAGACTGAGTCTGAGTCTAGTGTCGTAGAAGCTAGGATAGCTAGTCTTAGGGAGTGTCCTCCTGAGTTTCTCAAGGAGCCTAGTATCCCCCTTTCCCTTGTCAATCAAATCTCTTCGGAGACAAACTTATATGTACTCTATTCAGACTTTAATAATATGCTCCTTTCTACTTACTTCTCTTTTCGTTCATATGATTGCTTTAATTCACAACTCGAAAACAAACAAAACAACTATGAGTTAATAAAGGCAATGGAGGAGTACGAAAAGAAAAATTCCGTCATCGAGCAAACAGAAAAGGTAGACATCTCCGACAACGACACGCCGCGGGAGATACAGATTGGTCTGACACTGAGTCCGTAAGATAGGGATGAATTGGTTGCAACATTTAAAGAATTCCGGGTTGTTTTTGCTTGGTCCTATGAAGACATGCCAGGGATTGATCCGAACATCGCACAGCACAGAATTCCGCACATAGAGGGGGCTAAGCCAGGCAAGCAAAAGCTCCGTCGCATGAAATCGGATGTTGCCCTTAACATTCGATAGGAAGTCATTAAGCAACAAAATGTAGGCATCATTAAGGTAGTCAATTACCCTCAACGGATAGCAAACGTGGTTCCAGTACCTAAGAAAGATGGACAAGTTCGGATGTGTGTAGATTTTGGTGACTTAAACAAAGAAAGTCTGAAAGACGACTTCTCTCAACCATACATAGACGTTCTCGTAGACAACACATCAGATCATGCCCTGCTCTCTTTCATGGATGGGTGTGCAGGGTATAATCAAGTCAAAATGGCCGAAGAAGATATGGAAAAGACAACCTTCACCACTCCGTGGGGGCTATACTGCTACACTATGACGCCTTTGGGTCTCAAAAATGCAGGCGCCACATATCAACGAGCTGCCACTCCTCTACTTCATGACATGATACACAAAGAAGTAGAGGTTTATGTCGACAATATGATCGTCAAGTCAAAGGACCGCGAAGGACATACCCTTGCACTAAGGAAGTTCTTCCAGAGACTCCGAT
This sequence comes from Bassia scoparia, assembly GCA_008642245.1. Lineage (NCBI taxonomy): Eukaryota > Viridiplantae > Streptophyta > Magnoliopsida > Caryophyllales > Amaranthaceae > Bassia > Bassia scoparia. The sequence continues at coordinate 16,355 of SNQN01005212.1, read as the reverse complement.
AATTCAACGTGCGTCTCAACCCGCAAAAGTGTGCATACGTAGTCACTTCATGCAAGATCCTAGGTTTTATCATTGGCTCTCGAGGCATCGAGATCGATCCAACAAAGATCAAAGAAATCATGTCACTTAGGCCACCGCAAAATGAAAAAGAGATCTGAGGGTTCTTGGGTCGACTCCAGTACATCATGAGGTTCATATCCAAGCTCACAATGGTCTGTGAACCGATCTTCAAGAAATTGAAGAAAGGTACACCTAAGAAATGGGATGATAGTTGCCAAAAAGCTTTCAACAAGATCAAGTAATACCTCACCAATCCTCCTATGTTAGCTCCTGCTCGCCCTGGGCATCCGTTACGGCTTTATCTTACAGCAACAAGCACCGTCGCTGGAGCATTGCTCACTCAAGAAATCGATGGCAAGGAAAGTGCTATTTACTACCTCAGTAAGAAGTTCCTTCCATACGAAAAACGATACATACCGTACACATATTATGCAAATGAGATCCTCTAAAATAACTCTTTGAAACTATGCTTGGCTTTAGTGTGGGCATCACGAAAGCTTCAACATTATTTGCTCACAAATACCGTACACATTGTATGCAAAGGAGATCCTCTGAAATACCTCTTTGAAAAGCCAGCAATCAACGGACGCATGTCTAGATGGATGGTTATGCTAGCCAAATTTAACCTTAAGTTCGTGCCTCAAAAAGCCATCAAAGGAAGTATCGTCTTCGAGTTCTTAGCAGAGTCTCCAGACGAAGTCCTTCCTGAAGACTTTGACTTTCCAGACGAGGAACTCATGATGACCGATGAAGACAGTTGGTCGTTACAATTCGATGGTGCATCTAATAAAAAAGGATGTGGAATTGGAGTGCTTTTGATCTCACCACAAGAGGAGCATACCCCGATATCCGTCAAGCTCAACTTTAACGTTACTAACAATGCCGCAGAGTACAAAGCATGTATTCTGGGACTGCAAGTCGTCGTTTCACTTAACGTTAGGAGATTACGGGTATATGGTGATTCTTCACTCATCATAAACCAGATTTCAGGTCAATGGAAGGTACGAAGCGAAAGCCTTGCTCCGTATCAGTCCTATCTTGAGAGCGTTGCATCCCAGGTAGACGAAGTCGAATACACCTACCAACGATGCGAATGCACTATCAAAGCTCGCATCCATGGTGCGAATTTCGAGTTCAGTGACCCAGATGCCTTTAGTCATTGAATGAAGACAAGAACCAGTATACGTCTGCACTTTAGACGAAACAAATGAGGTGCCCAACCTCGATCCGGAAGAGACATGGTACAAAGACATCAAAGACTACCTAGAATCTAGCGAATACCCTTCTAGTGCAACCAAAAAGCAAAAAAGGGCTCTGAGGCATCTCGCATCTCAGTACCTACTTCAAGGCGGAGAACTCTACAAGCGTCACTACAACGGTCTCCACCTACTTTGTATCACTCAACAAGTAAGCAAAACATTTATGGAACACGTCCATGACGGAATCTGTGGCACCCACATGAATATTAGGCTTCTGGCCTTCAAAATCATCAAGTTGGGGTATTAGTGGACCACCATTGAAAGGGATTGCATGCAATACGTCCGTACATGCGACACTTAACAAAAACACTCCAATGCACAGTACGTTCCTCCGTCTCTCTATCCACATTTGTCTCTCCGAGGCCTTTCTCTACATGGGGAATAAACATAATCGGGGAGATTACGCCGCCTGGACAAGGAGGTCATGAATTCATACTTATGGCCATAGATTACTTCATAAAGTGGGTCGAAGCGGCGTCATATGCTAAGCTCCAGGCTAAGCACGTGGAAAAATTCATAGAAAACAACACCATCTGTCGCTATGGGGTCGCTCACGAAATCATTAGTGACAATGGGACCCACTTTCAAGCAGAATGTGCGGATCTGATTACCAAATATAAGAATCAGCACCACAAGTCATCACCATACAGGCCGCAAGCCAATGGGCAGTTAACGAAGCTAATAAGAATCTAAAAACAATTATCTCTAAGATGACGAAGAATTATCGAGATTGGCCGCAAAAGCTACACTTCGCTCTATGGGGTTATAGGACCTCTATTCGCACTTCAACGGGAGCTACTCCGTTCTCAGTGGTCTATGGTGCTGAAGTTGTTCAACCAGTAGAACTAGAGATCTCATCTCTACGCATTGTCCTAGAAAGCAAACTCCAAAAAGCAGAATGGGTAAGGGCGAGATTCAACGAGTTAGCTTTACTCGACGAAAAACGGCTAGCAGCCTTGCATCATGTGCAAGTATACCAAAAGAGGGTCGAATGGTACTTCAATCAGCGAGTCAAATCACGAGGCATCAAAGAAGGTGGTTTGGTCCTTAAAGCGCTTCGCATAACAGTCTTGGATCACGAGGCAGTTCAACTAATGGACACAAATGGTGATAATTTCTACAGCCTCACCAACTTAGACCAGCTCAAGAAATACTACATCTAAGGCATACACGCGCACCGCGTCTCAGCGACACAATAACATCATACATCAGAACTACGGATGGCTTGATTCCTTATGGGATACGTAAGCAGCCTCTCCCTGGGGCTCGGCCATAATAAATAGTGCCCTACTTGTTTTGGGATTAGCAATTGAACAAGAATCAAGCGATGATTGGACGAAGTTTTCTTCAACAAGCTCAAAGTAAACGTAATGTATAAAAAGCAATGCAAGTTTGTAAATTATTACTACTTGTAATTAAATTTGAGAACCTACGAAATAAAAAGAAACTTCAAGCTCCAAAGTTCACGTATTACATGCAAAAGCGGCTCGCAGGCCAATCACTTTATTAACTCATAAATAAAATAAACATTAAAACAAACAAGAGTTGTGGAGAAAAGCAATCACTCCTTCCTCTCCTCTTCTTACTCCTTGGCGTCATCCTTCTTTGCACCTGAGCTCTCACAACTCCCTTGTGCACAACGGCATAGGAGTACGACTAGCCTCGCATTGCTCATGAACAAACAAGAAACGCGCAGACAAGCAATTCATAATTGCACGTCTATAGTAAACTCTATGGCAAGAGGCATCACTAGCAATGTAATCAACTAAGGCAAGCAAGTCAATTTCCCGACCATGCACTATGCGTCGTGAAATAGTTGGACTAAGTCTCAAGTATCGCTCATATTCGTCAACAAAGCGATCAACAGTATTAAGGATACAAGGGAGACTTACAACAGGCCAGGCAATAATAGCACTAAGTTCCTCAGGCAAAGGAACAATTTCCTTGCACGGAAGACGAAAGCAATGCATCCGTGGGTCCCACAGGCTGATAGTAGCATAAAGAAGGTTTGTATCGAGACTTACATACCTTAAAGTCAAGAGAATATCACAATTCAGCCTTGTAAGGTCCTCCCTTTCACGAGCATCCAAGTTTCGAAGCACATCATTCAAAGCATTAGCAAAGTCTCTCTCCATTTGATTTGTTGCAAATTCTTCGATGTAATGAATTTAATGAAGTCTAAAGCAATGCAAGAGAGGTTTTCAAGCACTAAGGAGGCTATAATAAATGAATTAGGGCGTGCATAAACCCCTATTTCTAAGCAATTAGGCCGAATAAACTTGCATAAAATCGAAATTCGAGAAAAACAGCTCGATTCTAGGCGTAATTAAGCCCAACCTAGGCACTATTACGCCCGGTTTGGGCTTATTTTGGCCGATTTTGCTCCTTCTAGTTGCTCTCATGCACTTTGGCACAAAGTTCTTGGTCCAACCTAGGTCCTTCCCTGCATTATCAAGGAGGAACGAGCCGACATTCACCTCAACAATGCAACGCAAAATTCACAACAACACAAGACGATCGATGTCGTCTTAGAAGTTTAATTACATGCATTGCATAGAGTTAGCAAGTTGGCTTTTGCAAGTTGTAGTCGAAGCTCGGCATTACAAAATGAGCTATGTCTAGAGTCATACACAAGTTTAGGCGTATTTACTCAAACACTCGAGTTTAAGCTAGAGTCGATTCAAGTCGAGTAAAGTTAAGAAAAAGTCAACAAATAAGTCTAAGTAGGTCTAAGCTAAGTCCCAAAATCAACAAATGCAAAGCTAGGGTTACCCCCTTCCCTACAGGTGACAGGTACATCTATTGCTCACGACACGTCAAAAAACGAGTGACAATAGCACCTGCAAGGCAGACTCGTCCAGCAACTCATTAGGGAAAGAAACTACAGCAGAGGTTCTTGGTACGATAAACTAAGTCGAAGGTCCAAGCTGAGAACGGGAAGTCGAAGCTCCACCCCGGTTAGAGACCGGACTCACCCGTGCATCACCGTTGATGTCAACATCTTCATCGTCGCCCTGACGAACCTGCAAAAGATTTTCAAGTCAAAAATGGGTTCCTGACCCTACAAAGCATTGAAATTACGAGATTTAGTGCACTTACCAAGTCTCTCAGCTAACAGTAAGAGTGTCTCCAAGCATCAATTACTCTTAGCAGCCTCATGATGCCTGCCCGAGGCATCTATTTTTCAAGACAAGCAAGTTAGCACATGAGTGAATACTGGCATGAAAACACAAAATCGAACACTAGTAGAAAAATAGACAAAAGTTGTACCTTAAATGCTGCGGATATTAAAAAACCGTAGCTTTTGAGTGTTAAAAGCTACGGTTATTTATTTAAATAACCGATTTATTTAAATAACCGCAACTTTTACACCCTCTTAGAGCCAAAAAAATAGTAGAATCACAAAAGCTGTGTTTTTCCCTAAAACCGCAGCTTTTGACTTTGTTAAAAAAAAATAATTAAACCCACTTAATAACAAAACGCGTGCATATATGTTTACCCTCAAAACAAATTACTCATCACTATTTGCTAACTGTTTCACTCAAAGTTCAAACAATCAAACCCTATTCACCACCGCACCTTCTTTACACGTTGCACCGGCGTACTGTCGTCGCGGCCCAAACCCTCGCCGTCGAGCCGTCGCTGTCGTCGCTGTGCCCCATCGTCGAGCTATCTCCCTCTCAGCGCTGCCAACGTTGGTAGATTACCACTGTCGCGTCACTGCTGTCTTTGAAAATCACCGTCGCGCCGCCAATGTTGGGCTGAAAAACACCATTGTTCCATTGTGATTCCAAGTTTGCTTGTTTGGTTCTTATTTTTCCCATTATTTCATTGTATTATTGTGAATTATTGTTGGTATCTTTTATGAATTATTCTAGATTATTGTTGGTATTATTTTGCCTTTTTCCGTTTGTGATGTTTTAATCCGAAATGGTGACGTTGATGATGTTATTGTTGTTGATGGTTGAATGAATTATCTCGTGGGTCTTATTGGTGTAGATTTTGTGGGGTTTTGAGCAACTTAAGAAATTCAAGCATTTTATTATTCAGCAGTTCGAGAATCAAATAATTCTGGTTGGGAAGAATAATCCTTCACAGTAATGAAGAAAATTTGACAGAAATCTGGATTTTAGGACATTTTACTTGTTAGTCGATATTGTGCCTTGAATTCACATAAGTCTATTTCCAATAATTGTGTCTTTTTTTTGTATAAATTCTTGTAAGGATGCTTGATAGAAATTCTTTGACCTTGCTCCTCCTCACCTTCTCCTCTCTATTACGACTGAACTCATTCAAAATCCATAGAACACCAACCAACCACAATGAGAGAGATTTAACATTATATTTTCTGSAATTAATTTTATAGCCACCCTATAATTTTCTTATAGTCCGTCCTTGTCTGCTTATTCATATTGGTTTCATCAGAATTTTTGAGCTTGTTACTCAGCATAAGTTTGACATTCATCATTTTTTTATGTTGATCTACAGTAGGTTACACTTGTGGAACTAGAAGCAGTTCTTAATTCACAGCCTGATATACTAGATGTAGCTATGATTCCGTAAGTTTCTGTACCTAATAAGCACCTCTGGCCTTAACTACAATCACCTTCTTTTGTAATTTATTCCTAGCTTATTGAATCGAGTATATATTGATCAGGTAATCCTTGTTCGTCGACATTTGACCAATGAAATTTTACTACTATTATTATTACATGGAGTACGCCCATTTGTTGAACTCTCAAATGTAGCAACCATAGTGTCGTCAACTGACTTCAAAGACTTAATCTCACTTGACTACAACGACTTCTCACTCTACCCACTTGTGGTAATAATAATTCTACTACTATTATTCWAGATCATCCTGAATCATATTCAATGTGGAACAAACACTCTAAAAGACAAGTTAGGTCTTGTTTGGTTGCAAATAGGAATGAGAAATCAAAATAAATTATATTTTCCCCGTGTAGTTGCGTGTAATATATTGTTTGGTTGATCATGGAAAGTCTAATATGAAGTATATCTTCCCCCTTTTGTTTAATTTCATTATGCCCGAGTGCTATTCATACCCATTGAGTACAGCCACGAGACCACGTATCCTATAAAGTATGAAAGTATAATTACGGGCATTTCATGAATCTTAGTAGTAACACTCTGAACACACCACTACACCAGCATAATAATCAAACTTACCATATATGATACTACTATGCTACTCACTTGGTGACATTCTTATTAGAATTGATTTAATTTAAATACTATTATGCAAACTGATTCATTATTGGTTAGAACTTAAGATTATTGTCAGCATTATTGTTCCTTTATTTGTCCAATTATTTTTGGTCTAATAGATTGTTTGAGCAATGTTGTCAAAAGCAGCAGGCCCAAAAGCTGCGGTTCAAAACCGCAGCTTTTGAGCCCTAATTGACCGCAGCTTTTGTGCTTTTTTCTACTAGTGGAGCAAGTAAAATGTTCCCTACCTGACCAGCTCTGGGGGCATCAAGTTTTGACCGTGCCTAGCAGCTGGAGGAGTAGGCTCAATGAACTTGTCCTAGCCAGGACGAATCCTCAAGTCCGCAAAAGGGATCTCCCCGAGGTTGTAATCAGGCTACAAGCGCCAAGACAAAGTTAGTGCACAACTAACGGAAAGCAAATGTAAAGAAAAGGCGTGGATGAGCAAGACTCATACCTCAGAACCTAGCTCGACTCGAGAGGGCTAGTCGCTCCTTAATGAAACGCGCATAGGCGTCGTGACCCTTTTCATCAAGCAGGAGATGGTACTCCACTGCCTCGCCATGACTCAAGTCATTGGACAGCGTGGTCACTAGCAGATCCTCATCCATCATAGTGTCTGGAGGATCCTAAGGCACTAAAGCTCGGAAAGGCTATGTTGCCTCACCACACGCTCCCCGAGGTACCAAATAGGCCCTTGAGGTCCCCAAAAGAGGCACCGCATTTTAGCAAACTCGGCCACTACAGTGAACCTCCTCGGCCTTGCGTTCCCCACTAACCTTCATGGGCACCACTCCACCTGCAGCAAAATGTGGTTAAAATCACAAAATATTCAATGAAAACATACAAGTAATACGCGGCGAAGCTCACCTCAGCTGGGTTCAGGCACCAGAAAATCCTCCTTGCCTCTTGGAGCCCACCAGTCCAAGATGGAGTGTCTCGGGGTGTCCACTGCATCGTCACAGGCCATCGAGCAGGCTGTGCATGGGGAGACAACCTAGGCACCATGCCCATGCGTGGAAAGTACTCATACGCTCAGAACTGCAATTACAACTAACAAGATCAGCCAACAGAGGTAAATCAAATGCAAACAAGGCAATAGAAATCAAAGAAAGTTACCTCAAGTACTCTCCAACAGCCAGCTAACACAGGAACTGCAACTCCATCCAACTGACGGCAGCACAACCTCATAGAATGCATCAGAGCAGCATAGCCGAATCCGCCCCAGTCATAGGAGGAAACAGCATAAAGATCCTCTAGAATGGGGAGAAAGCGAAGCTGAACTCTGCTCCTTGTGCCCTAATTAGGACACAATGTTGTGCAAAGCATAATCAGGATAAAAATCCTTGCTTACTGCTCATCAGTGGTGCCTGCCAGCTCCAGACCCTCCATGAGCACACTCTGCGATGCCTTGTTGTCCACACTCTTGGCTCACAGGCGGGAAGCAATCTGACCCAGCCACTCATCCAAATGAGGATCAGAAAGCTTGATCTCGTTATCTAGAGGGACAAGCTTGTTAGTGAAAGCAAGCCTTATCAGCATAGCAAAGTCAAAGGGGGGTCACAGCTATTTCCCCCTACGAGAAGTGAAAGGTGTTCATGGTATCCAAAAACCACTCCATCAAGCCGAACACCGGGATCTTGGGAGCAAGCGAATATGACTAGCTGGTTAGGTTGAGAATGAAATCTTGAAAGCCGCATCGGCCGAGGATATCCCATACTCCTCCACAATGCTCAAAGAACTCTCTACAAAAGAGATTACCAACCGTATGAGAGGTCCCGTACGTTCGAGTACGGTAGTCACTCTGCACAAGAGATGACACGAAAGTTAGCAAACGAGACAAAAAACAAAAGGTAACCAGACAAGTGAAAGCAACATACCCGTCCATTCCTCGGACGGATAGAAATGTGGTAATCGTGGAAGCAACATAACTTAAATTTGTCCTAGTCAGTCACCTTCCATCTCTGGCGGGAACTGCGCACTTGTTTTTCCCTTCAGACTGGCATGCAACAAGCAGAATAGAGCAAAGATTCAGAAATCAAACGGGCAGCATAACGGTTAAAAATGAGCATCTCGCATACAAACAAAAGGCCCTCTGGGGGCTTACAGCTAATCAACACAACCATGGTCTAAGGAAATGCACAATTTCTTAGCAAGCGGGACAATAGGCAAGCAACTGAAGGGTAAGAAAGATCACTTCTTCTCCCTAGTGAATATACATGGCTAACGGAATGCACGATTCCACTCATAAATTCTAAAAGCAACAAGAATTTCAAGAAAATGTATACACTCACTCATACCCATAATCCCCAATTTAGCAAGCAATCACCATTAACAAGTACTTTTTCAATCTTTAAGCTACTTACAATGGTGAAATCATACATGGGTATCCACATTGTTGCAAATAGGCATGGAGAGGTTTATTCTATCATCAACAAGCAAGAATAAACAAGATATATGCATAATTCAACAAGACATGGGCATGGCAAGCTACTATTCATCATCTTCATCAAGTAGTAAGCTTCCAATGGCATAACTCATTCAAATTTGCACCAAATTTGATGAAACAAGTTGCAAAAGACTCACATAAGCATGAATAAGCCAAAGCATTCAACAATTTCAAGCATACACAAGCAAGGGAGAAAGCCCCAATTCAATTGCACAAATTAACAAGGCATATCCAAATGGCATGATTTTGAGTATTACAATTGCAACTTACAAGTGAATTTCAAGTTTGGAGTAGTAAACTTACTTGAATTTGGGATTTTTATGAGCAAACAAAGCCTTTCCAAGCAATTCCAAGGTGTGACAATGGATTTTAAAGAGAGCTTGCAACAAACAAAGCAAAGAGCAAATGACAAATGAAGCAAAGTGGCTTTTAAAAGCCATGAATTTCAGCCAAAAAAGCCGAAATACTGGGCGTAATTGCGCCTAGTTTCGTGCAATTTTTGGCTCGATATACGAGCTTTTCTCGCGGGCCCACTCATGTACGCACGAAGCCCGTTGCATTCAAATGTCGTCGGTACTTCCCAGCAATTCCAACCAACTTTCAAAGTCATGCAACGGAGGTCATCAACGTCCTCGTTGTCATCAGCAACCATGTCTTCACTCCCATCACTGCTAAGTTCCTCACCACTGTCACCGTCGTCTACATTTAGACTCGGAATGACCTCATCTTTGTCATAATCACCCTCGATGACCTCGTAATCTGGTATCTCGTCCGGGGAACATAGTCCTATGGGAAAAAGGGATGTTTCCTCTTATAGAACATCCAAGTTCACTTGTGCATCAACCTCTGACCTAGCTTTTGTCTTGTACACAGCCCATCACTGCACTTTGTCCCTCTTAAGGCTAGGATAAGGTGCATAATACATATGTCTAGCTTGGTATGACACAACGAAGGGGTCGTACCACGGGAGTATCCTAGTGTGATTGACCTCTACAAGTCTATATTTGTCATGAATGTTCATGCCCTTATCACAATCAAACCAATTACAGTTGAACAATATCCCCGTCTAATACTCTACGTGACTCTTGTGGTAAGTCAATTGTATCACCTCTTCCAAAGTGCCGAAGTAGTCAACCCCTCCTTGACTCTCAACACACACACACCCCATAATTCATGGTTGACTTGTTCCTACCATAGCTTTGTGTGTGGAAATTGTACCCATGGACGTAGAACTAATTCCAAGTTGTCACATGTTTCGAGGGGCCCATCGCAAGAGCTTGTGTGATGTCATTGGCAGACTCTGTCTGAAGCACCTAGATTTGTTAAGTGAGTCAGTAAATAAAATGAAGGTATGTAATTAAAAATGTGGGGAACATAGGGATTGGGAATCCTCACTTGTGACTTTAACCATGCTGGGTATTGGGATTCACATTGGATCCAAACGTCATCCCTCTTTATTGAGGATTTAACTGCACTATGTGATCTTGAAATTGCCTATTATAGTGCGCATGTTCGATGTTATTCAGCTAAGTCGGCATGCAATATGCCAGGGGAAATATTTTTTCTAACTTGCATAAGATCTCAGCAATGTTGTTTTGTAGGCGCTTAATCTCACTCAACGTGATAGCGGGAGCACACAAGTCACGGAAGAATTGGTTGATTTTTGTTATTGCCTTCCAAATATAAAGGGGAACCAACTCTTTTAAGCAAATAGGGAACCACCGCTCCATAAATTTATGACAATCGTGACTCTTCATTCCATTGAGCTTATTTTTTTTTATCAACACATCGGCTCAAGTTCGAAGCATACCCGTCAGGAAACCTCAAGTCTCGGATCCATTCACATAACACCTTCTTCCGCTCCTTGTCAAGTGCGAAAGGTGCCTTGGGCATCAACTCATTACCCTTACCATCATCAATGAGCTTCAATCCTCGGCGTCTACAGACACTGTTCATGTCTTTCCTCGCATTGACAGTGTCAGTCATTTTGTCTTTCACGTCCATGACGGTGTGGATGAGTTGCTCGAAGAAGTTCTTCTCATTATGGCAGGTCCCACAAATAAGATTGCTTATCCCATCCCATTTTTTTATTCTTTAATTGCTTTAAAGCATTAGGACCATCAGTTGCTCTCGGTAAGTCCTTCACAATCTGCCACAGTTCCTCACCTGACATGATATGAGTTGCCGAGTCATTTTCAACTCTGTTCTTGCAGAATGCTGTCTTATTCTTTCGGATGGTGTGGTCGGAAACTAAAAACTAATGATGGCAATCAAACCATGATACTTTGCCACCATGTTTTAGCCAAAAGGCCTTGCTTTTCTCCATGCAATATGGACACACCTTATGACCAAACGGATTCTAACCTAACAACATACCTTATGCTGGAAAGTCACTGATAGCCCACAACATGGCTGCACAAAGATTGAAAATTTGCTTATTTGACATGTCATAAGTCAAGGATCCAATCGACCACAGATGCTTCAGCTTATCAATCAAAGGTTGCATGTAGACATCCAAATTGTTCTTTGGATTTTTTGGGCCAGGGATAAGCAAGGAAAGGAAAATGAAAGGTTTTTTCATGCACATGGACGGTGATATGTTGTAAGGTGTAGTGAGAATAGGCCAACAAGACTATTGCTTTCCAAACTTCGCGAAAACAAAAAAACCATCACTACACAACCCAAATCTGACATTTCGAGGCTCGAATGCAAAGTCCGTAAAGGTCCTATCGAAGTGCTTCGAAGCTTCACTGTCACTTGGGTGAGCCATGTTCCCTAGCCCTCGATGATTTTCAGAATGCCATGTCATAGACTCAGCAATGTTTCTAGTGGCAAACATCCTTTACAATCATGGRGTTATTGGGAAGTACACTAGAAAGCTTGCGGGAATTAAACTGTCATTCGAGGTCTTCTTGTACCGATTTGACTCGCAATAACGACACTTATAAAGCTCGGCATCATCCATCCAATACAGCATACATCCTTTCGGGCATGCGTGTATCTTCTCGTGAGGAAGCTCTAATCCCTTGAGTACCTTCTTTGTGTCGTAATTACACTTAGTTTTTTTGGTGGTGGGGAGCGCATCACTTAACAATGACCCAATACCATCTGCACACCTATGTGGCAAGTTGTACTTAGACTTTAAATTGATTATTCTAAAAGCCATCTCCAACACCAAGATGTTGCTCGCGTCATACAATGGCTGCTCGGCTGCCTTAAGCAACTCGAAGAACATCTTGGCTTCCACATTTGGTTCTTCTTCTGCCGAAGTTGCCTCCTCAAGAAACGATTGGTTCACGTTGTTCCCAAAAGCATGAAAAACCATTTCTCGGTAAGGATTCGGCTGAGTATGAGACGAGGTGGACCCTCTACTCGCCTTTTCACTTTGACATGACCATTCATAGTAGTTCGGAATGAACCCCTTCTTATACAAATGTACCTTTAAGTCGGGCACATCTAAGTACTTCAAGTTTTTACACCAAACACACGGACATCTTATCTTGTCCCTGTCATTGAGCTTGGGGTGCTGCTGAGCGAAGGCAACAAACTCATTCACCCCTTCGATGAACTCATCCCGAAGTTTGCGGTCCTTATCGTGTCTATTGTACATCCACTCACGCTCCTTCCTTTTCATTTCGATTAAGCCTATTCTAAGCCATTAACAAAACTTAGTTCAAAGCATTAAAACATCCTTCAATGTCTTCACTCCTATCTTATTGTAGGCTTTCTTAATTCTTCTTAAAGATTTTTTAT
>SNQN01005211.1:0-35434 GCA_008642245.1 Bassia scoparia | reverse complement strand
AGTACCATAGACTGCTTTCTTACGTGTTGTTCGTATATAGCTTCACAATGGTTTGTGGACTGCTTAGAAGTGGCTTTACCTACCTTTTATTTACACCTTACATGTAGTGTTTGAATGCAGCAATTCTGCTGGGTGTAGCACTCTACTATGTTAACAATTGTTGAGACCTTGGAGCCAATCCATTTGATTAGATGACAAGTTATGAGGACTTWTGACCATTTGATGTTTTGAATTGTGTAAAGAGTTGGTAGGTTTCACAAGATTGATAGATCCCACATTATAAGTTTTTAAGTAAATTGATTGAGCACGTGTCTGCTGGTTGACATGAATTATGCATTCATATCCACTTCCACCTATTAGAATTAGTGTCAACTTTTTGGGGCCTTGGGGACACGGTGGTCATGCCTTCTGATGTTTCTTTTGGAATTCAKTTTTATGAACCCATGGATTTTGAGTGTAGAATTGACTTTGTTCTAATAGTGGCTGGGATAATGCAAGTTGTAAYGACCAAGTTGGGTAATAAACTAGTTATAAGCATGGAAAATTTGTATTMGAAAGTTGTTTCGGTGGGTGTGTGGTTCATTGTTAAGCATGCAAGTATAAGAAGCAATTATACTTCTTCAGTTTCTTTTTGATGGCAAYAATTGATTTTGCATGCATTAGAAGGAAGATATTTAATATTGTAAATGAGCMAWTTAGTCAAAATAATTTGAAGACTARTAACCTATAATCTCATTCTTGCTTGTATCAAAATTATTTTGCCGAATTTGCTCTTTTACATCATCAGAATGGTTCCTTAAAAAGCATGCAAACTTTATTGTATTGAGAACTTTATTGTTATTTATTCCTTGTTCAKTGAAAGCAGGGASCTTCCAGGACTTGTCTATTGAYGGATTTGCCTAGAAATGCTTTTAAGTTGGATTCTCTCCGAATTTCTCTCTATTGGCGTGTATATGGTTTGTGGTTTTCTTTCTGGCAAAAGAATGCTAGTGTTTTATTTTGTTCAGCAGCAAAGTCAATGACTGACTGGTTGCATTACATAACCATTACCCCTAGTTTCTTCAGTGCTGCCTTGATATACTGAGTATTAGTCAAAAATAGAATAAAGCACTTATTTTTTCTTTGATGTTAGATTTTCTTAGATTTCATTGTTCCAAATTACTAAGCTTATAATACACACTTAGAACCTGCATAGTTACAACATGCTTTTTWTGTTGTTTTTAACAAGCTCCTTTTTTCCTGTCAAATGCTTTTAAGACCATGTTTTGGAGTTTACCCTGAAACCTTAACTCTGCAAGTAGATGAAGTTAGATTTGTACCTTATAATCTTGCAAGAAAAAACAGTACTTCACTCAAGACATTTCAATACTCTTGAATCTTTACAAAGAATATGGGACCATTTCTTTGCTTTGTCATGGATTTTTTTGATTGAAACTTCAAACTGTGGGTGATCTCATTGATTTCTTGGTGAAATTTCTTGCATTRTAAGTAGGACTATAGACTGATATTTTATTTTGTTAATTTTTTTTTTTAATTCCAAGTATCAATGTATTATTTTTCAAAACATGTTCAATTCTACTGTAGCTTTTCTTGCAATGACATCATATCATATCCATGTTGTYATACACATACATCTAATCTCATGTCACACACTCATCACACATATCTCAGGGAGTTGTCAACAACCCAACTCGCTGAAGAATAGCAGCTACACTGTAGAGGTATCTCATATACTTGGGGCTTTTGAGTGGTAATTCATGTTTCTAGGTGATACTTAAGATGGTTGTGCTGGGGGAAATGTTTTTTGTAAATCTTGACTCATTGACTCGGTGGGATAACATATTCCCTGGAATAGAGAGCAGGGTTCGGTATCTGTTCTCTTCAATTTAGWCTTGTACTCGATTGTAATGAATGGGGAAGGTCCAGAGCTAGTTACTGCCAAGTGCCAACAATATTTAAGGTCTAGGAAACTGATGGAACCCTTTACCAAATTTTTGTCTAATAGATTGAATTGTGTTAAAAATCCATCAAATAGTTGTCGTTTCATAACTTGCCTTGAGATCCTTAGGTTGACATTGTCGAGAATGATGGTCTCTCTGGAAGTGTTTTCGGTAGCTTTTTCTGATTGAACGGTATAACTTAATTGATTATTCATATTTGGTCATAGATTGATTAACTCAATGGGATGTTACTAAATCATTCTACATACGAACTTCATTGTGTTTTTTGGTTTTTCTCTTCAGGTTTCCATGATAATTGATGTGAACTGCCACCAAACGGTTCGTATTACCAGTAGGTGGTGATTTGCCGAGCTTCAAACGGTTTCATTTTTGCAGACATTTGATTCATGGTTGTCTGCCTGCCTGCCTGCAAGATACATGCACTTTTACAAACTATTTTTTCTTTTGTTTCTGAGAGCTTCTTGTAGATGCGGATTGGCGTGCTTAATATTTCTAAGCATGTAACTATATCATTGGTGTTATTCCAGTTTGTTTTTACATTTTTGAAAGGCCAAGACCCGTAGGAAATAAAAATGTATCGGTATTTTTGTGTGGTTAATCTTTATGTCTTTTTAGGGTCGTTTCCCATAATGCACTAGTAAGTCTATGTCTAGTATGCTTCGAAATTCAATTGAAGAATTTTTCCAAACTTTAGATTTCCATCTATTCTGAACAAAATGTTACTCCTCAGACTTACTCGTATCCAGCGTCGGAAAAAAGTAACTTTTACTGTCAATCTACGTTTAAAACATAATAAATTAAATTTACGAAGTAGCATTTTGATCTCATACAACGTTAAATTATAATTTTAAAATGCTATGCGCCGACATACTTTAAGGCTCTTTTGGGAGAGCATAAAAGATTTTCTTTGCAAAATTTTTCATTCGTTTTTTTCCCATTTTAATTGTTTGGTATATAATCATACAAAGGAAAGTAATAAATTTCAATTAGAATAAAATTTCTTTATCAATGACGTAAAACCATTTTCCTTCCATTTTTCCTTCATTTTTCTTACACTCCACCCTCACTAGTCAATAGTCACTACCTATTCTTGTATCCAAACATGGAAATTATTCCATTATAAAACCTGTTTTTCATGTAACATTTAACTTGAAAATGTTTTACCACCAAATAATAATAATCGAACTGTAACCAGGGGTGGAGGTAGTGTAGGGCTCGGTAGGTCACGTGCCCTACTCATTATTTTAACTAGCTTTTCTTTGCACGCTATGCGTGTTTGAATTTTACGGATTTTTTTTAATTATTATTTCTCCACAATTCATAATTTGATTTTTTAATTTTAATTTTTATGTTTAATCTTTATTGTCTTATAAATTGTTGTAGTTGTATCAATTTAATTTTGATCTTAATTTTCTTCTTTTAGCATGCATATATTTATGTTAGTTTACATTTGAACTTTATTTATGTTAGTTTGTATTGGAGCTTTTATTTCCTTTATACACTTTTAAATTAGAAAAGAATTGATTGAGGAAATCATATAAGCAATTCCAATTATTATTGAAAGGGTATTTAAGTCTTTGTATAGGGGAACATAGCTCCCCTTGGCTTATATATAGAGATAAAAATCAAGCGATTTTAAAAGAAGCGATTTTAAAAGAAAAAATAATAATTAAAAGTCACGCTTCCGGGGAAGGGAAGCTGCAGGGATTGGGAAACTAAATTCATTGCCTCATTTCACTCCCTCACCAACTCACGCTCTATTTTTTTTTCTTTTTCTTTTCTTTTCTTTTTCTCCCTATTGCTACTCTGGCTCTGCGTTCTGTCTCTGCTCTGTCCGTGCTGCCGTTGCCGTCGTCCTGCAGTCTCTGTTCGCCACTCCTCTCCGGTGGTCGTTCGCTAGTCGTACTCTCCTCCGGTGGCCGTTCGCTAGTCGCTACTGTCTGCAAGTAGGTTAGGGTTTTCGATTTTTTTTTAATTCACAAAATTGTTGTTGCAATTTATAAGTTATACTTATAAATTAATTAATTGCTGTTGATGTTGTATACTTGTATAGTTGTATTGTTGTTCATTTTTGAATTGAAACAAATTGTATATTGAATTGTGGATTGTTGCAATTTATAAGTTATAACCTAGAAATAATTAATTGTTGGATTTGTTGGTTTGATGTTTGGTGATTCAATAATTCATGATGTTCTGTATAATTACATTGTTTATGATTTGATATTGTTCTTTTAATTTAATTTTCAGTTGAATGGCCTATCTGGTGTTGTTTTTTATGGAAAAAATATGTATTCGTGTGGTTGAAGTTAGTAAGTTGATTTAATTGTGTTGTTGGTGTTTTATGAGTTAAAAATTGCTGTTTTTTTTATGAAAACATATTTAGTTTGTGTTAAATATTTTGATTTAATTAATTTAAGTGGAGCAAAAATGACGAGAATAATAAGCGAGCGAGCAATATCGATCATATGTATGACATTATTACTTGTATTTCTGTTCTTACTTTATTTAATTGTAATCKACCCGATGAATCGAAATTTTTGTTCTATTGTATGGTGCATACCCATTTTTCACAACCTGCGTCCGCCCATGACTGTAACAGTGAATTATACAACATTGCTTATTTGGTTAGATAAAAAAGGCGAGGATAAAATCGGGAATGACGATGACAGCTCATTACAAATTTACAATCGAAACCCAAATTCAACTACCGGTAAAAAAGCAGATTCTTTAGGTTTCAATTTCATCATTTCTTATCTCCTAAATCAACTACAGTACCACAATCCCTTATTTAAACCCCAATCAAAAGCTCCCGAAAAAAAACAAACAAAAAAACTTGCAGTCTGTTTGATTATTGCAGCAAGGTTTGAATGTTTGATTACTTGAATACCATTTCATTTCATTCTTTTTGTGATTATATCATCATATTTAATTTCATACACCAAAATGATTGCAGTTCTATGTTGTTAATTTGACATTGATTCGTATTTTCTGTTTTCAACAGGATTGCTGAGAAGTAGAGATAAGATCGAAAATCTTTCAAACACCAAGTTATTCTGATACTGCAAAGTGGAACTAATCGATTGTGAGCTCATGGAAATTGCGATTATTTTTTGGGCGATTCTTTAAGTATTGCTGTTCTTCTTGATCTGCTTGAATCAGAATGCTTCATTTTGGGAGTCGTCGATATTTTCTTGATTCAGTCATAGATCAATCTAAATTAGGGTTTCCGAAATTCCATTTCCCAATCTTATTGTCCAATCACACCACCTCATCGTTTTCTTTGCCTTCTATCATCGATTTCGATCTACTGCTGTTTACTGCTATTCTTGGATCGAAACACTTGCATCCTCATTCAAGTCTCATCTCTCTTTTCAACCACATTTTTGTATTCGATTTGATATACATTCGATTAGTSATTCCTTACCTTACCTTTCTTTTTATATCCTCATCAATGGCCTTAAGTAATCGTGGTAAGATTTCTAGATTAGACTACTTATTATTATGTTAATTTGATGCATTTTAATTATTCTTTTTTTTTGCAATTTCCATTGATTATAGGAGATATACTTGCTTTGTTTTTACTAATCTTTCATGATTGATTAAACTAATGTTAATGATAATGCTAATGAATTTTGTTTTAATTTGGGTGGATCTATTATATAATTGTTTTAATTTATGTAGATCTCGGTTGATACTAAATCTCTGGAATGCATAATTTTTTCTTACATGTTGAATTGCTGGGTTTTCTGTTCCGTGGTTTGATTGTTCAAGTTTTTAAATCACTGAGTCAGTCAATTTGACTAGTTACAATTCATAAATCATTGAGTTAGTGGACTYTGTATTTGGAAGACTAGAGTCACTTGATTTTAACTTGATAGTGATTTTTCATCATTATCRTTAAAAAATGAAAATTTAAACAAATGTATCAGGGCATGTTTATTGCAAGTCTCTATGGAGTCTCACCCATTGATGTGCATAAAAACTTGTGGGAGTCTCAATGTGAGTCTTTGAAAATGAAACTCACATTGAGACTCATGTGGGCCCCACATATTAAATATTTTGATAATTTTAAGCGAGTCTTTCAAGATATTTTAATAATTCTATAGATTAAAAAATGTGGGGAAATATTTTAAGTCACTCTGGAATAGATTCTTAGGGATAAAGTGTAAATACCTTTATTTTTATATCTTCATCAATGGCCTTAAGAGCAATCTTGGTAAGATTTCTACCTTATTTTTATTATTAAGTTAATTYGATGCACTTTAAATTTCTTTTTTTGCGATTTCCATGGATTATAGTAGATGTACTTGCTTTGATTTCACTAGTCTTTCATGATTGATTAAACTAATGCTAATGAATTTTGGTTTGGGTGGATCTATTTTATACTTTTTCTGAATGACATGTGCAAGAAAAAACATATGTCTTAACTGGATGCTAATCATGCTTGTGTTTAATTTTTTTTATCAATTCGTAGATCTACTACATGTACTTGCTTTGATTTTACTGATTTTTACATGATTGATTATACTAATGCTAATGCTAATGCTAATGATTTTTTTTTTAAATTAACTAAAATTGGGTGGATCTAATGCTAATGCCGCTGCTCTTATGCAGATGGTTGTCGCCGGTAACCGGGAAATAGCCCCACCACCTGCCGCTATTTCGGATATGGTTATCGCCGACCTTAAAGGGGCTGGATCCAAATGGCAGTAGATCCAAATGTCCAAATGTGTGCCGCTCAATGACCTTTGAGCACACCACTAACGACGCCACCAAATCGACGAGCTACGAGCGAAATGAAAAGGGTCTCCAAAAGCTGTTCGGTTCGGTCGAGAACAAAATGGAGCAGCYCGATCGCCTATTCGGACGAATCGTAAAGAATTTCGGGGGAGAAGAGCGGATGAAGAGATTGATGAAAAAGCTCGAGTCACTGGCTGACTCAGATGACGAAGAGAGGGTCGAACCAGCTCAACCAGAAGAGGCAGAGATAGTGACCATAAACTTGAGTAGCGGAGAAGCTGGGGATAGAGGGGTGGACTACCAGATAGAAAGCAAGGAAACGTTCGAGTACATCTACTCAGATTACTCTACAAGGTTAGCTACCAAACCCGACAACATCTTCTTCAAAAATGGTCACCAATACGTGTATCCGTTCAACACCGTCGAAGATATCGGAGTACGTAATGGGGACAGACTCGTCGTCAAGGGAGTGGTAACGAATATCTGACTCTATTTTAATATTGGTATTCTGTTCAATTGTTAATGTGACCACCTAATGAATGTGTGCCTCTGTTTCCTTGTCCCAAAAGCCCCTTTGTTGGTTGTGTGTTTGATTTTACTGACAAAATGCTAAAAATAATGGTTGTATTTGAGGTTTGAAGTGAACGTGTTAAGAATTAAAAACGGATAATTGGTTCTATAATACTAATGTAATGTAGTCCATAATGAACTATAAGCCGTTGGTAATTAGTCTGTATGTGAATCATAAAATAAGTGTATTTAACAATAATTAATGATATAAGCTTTGTTTATGGAACCATAAACAAATCAAACAGTCCGATTGGATGTTAGTATTTAAATTGTTAGAATTYCTGTTACTTATAACAGAAGTGTTCAAATTTATTAATCAACAAAAATTGGACACACAAAACAGAAACAATAAATCCTATAAATACTGTCGATATCTAATTTGAGTCTAAAAATTTTGATCCATAATAAAACATTGCAGGAAACAAATTTAATAAAAAAATACATGTTTAGCTAGAAATAAATAATGAATATGATAAACTAAAAATACATGTCCTTTAAGATATTTTAATAATTCTATAGATTAAAAAATGTTTGGAAATATTTTAAGTGAGTCTGGAATAGATTCTTAGGGATAAAGTGTAAAAACTTGTATGAGTGTGAATAGTTAAAAAGTAAGTAAAAGTTGATGTGATCAAAATAGGGCTGATTATCGCACGAACCGAGACCGAACCTCCCTTGGACTCGGCTCGGCTCGTTATGCAAATATTGAGGCTCGGCTCGTTAGCTCGACGAGCTTCTAGAATGTGGGTTCGGCTCGAGTTCGTTAAGTAGTTATAAGGCTCGAGTTCGGCTCGTTTTAAGGTTCGAGTTCGGTCGTTTTTAGGCTCGAGTTTGAGCCGTTTTTAACAACAATAAAGCTGACTTTTTATACATTATATAAAATTGGATGACCATGAATTATTGAATATTCATGCTTTTTAACCAAATTTTTTGAAAAAAAAATATGTGAGTAAAGTAAACAAATTAAATTTAACATTCAAATTCATTCAAACCAACAAATCAACGTTAACTAACTATAAAAATAAAATAATACTCGACAGTAACAATAAGTCAGAGAATTTATCTTACCAGTATCGTCGACCTTGCAAAGAAATTGAGTCCAAAAGTTAACCTCACTTTCGTTTTCGCTAAGCACATCTCTGAATTCAAGGATGGTGGGTTATTTTGTGGATTGACGAATCGTTGGTGAACTGCAATGTGAAGTTCTTCATGGTGGGGTATTGGAGTTATGGGAGATGAAGATGGTTGCATTCCCTTTTCTTTTCTCGTATGTCGGCGTTAGGTTTGGTTTTGTTGAGCCCAAAATTTCTTTTTATAGTGGTGTAAATAAAGCTTCTTGAGTACGCTTTAGGAGCAAGAAATCAAAAAAAAAAAAAAAAAATACAAATACCTTCTCTACATCGTTCCCCAAAAAATTATTAATTATATTTTTATGTTTTTAAAGGGAGCCAAAAACATAAATTAATTTGGGAACTCAACGGAAAATAAAAATAATCAAAGTTCWCCGAAATAAAATTAATTATATTGTGSAGACTTCTAAAATTATTAGTAACATTGTTATTATGATTTAACCATTCAAAAAAAATTATGTTAACGCATGTGATTGAAGATATGATATTCTCTACGTAACTATGAACAAGGAGTATAACAACTAAAAATAAATATACTTAATATTGTTTTTAATGTATTTTGAAAAAATTGGAGGTTTATGCATTTGACCGGTAAAGTTGTTAAGATCGGATTAAACATTGTATGGCGATTCCAACATTAAGTGTAGGTAAGGATTAATAATTAGAGTCATCGATGATATCGAATCAAACGTTTGACGATTCCAGATAAGTGTTGGTAGAGATCAATCATAGGCATCGATAATGAGATCGGGTCAAACAACGCCCGACGATACCAGATGAATTCTATAGAGAGCCAAGAAGTCAATTAAGACCCATCGAGTCAAAGTGATCAAAGATTRACAGAGTCYAGTGTGACAAATTAAATCAACCAAGTCAAAGAGGATCAATCCACTCTAGCTTATTGAATCGAGAGACGATTGAGAGCCAATGAGTCAATTAAGACCCATTGAGTCAGAGTGGATCTACGGAGTCCAGTGTGACCAATTAAGTCAACCAAGTCGAAGATAATCACGGGATCAATCCACTCTAGCTATTTGAATTGAGAGACGATTGAGAGCCAATGAACCAATTAAGACCCATCGAGTCAGAGTGATCACAGATCTACAGAGTCTAGTGTGATCAATTAAGTCAACCAAGTCAAAGATAATCACGGAATCAATCCACTCTACCTAATTGAATTGAGATACGATTGAGAGCCAAGGAGTCAATTAAGACCCATCGAGTCAGAGTGATCAAAGATCGACACAGTCCAGTGTGACAAATTAAGTCAACCAAATCAAAGATAATCACGGGATCAATCCACTCTAACTAATTAAGTGAAACCAGTCAAAGATAATCATATAATCAATCTACTATGACAAATGAAGTCAAACTAATCAAAGATAATCAAATAATCAATCTAGTGTGACTAATGAAAGAACTAGTAGTTAGTTAAATTAATACTAACAATTGAAATGGAATTGAATTGAAATAGGCTTATGAGCTAATGAGTCTATCGAGTCAATTGTAGTTTAGTTGTATTTGTACATGTATACACTTGCCAATGACATATAAACGACACAATATTAGTATGAGTATTTTTCAAATCATAGAAGTCATTGTTTAATATTTTTGATACTCGTAATTCCTAGAATGAAATAAACTAATTTACAAATTAATTAAAGAAGAAAATCGAAAAATTACAACYATTGTAAAGTAGATGACCAAATTTTTTGGTCATTAACTTTTGGTACTCGTAAAGAAAATCGAAAAATATTTTGGGTACTCGTAAAGGAAATTTGAAAAATATTTTTGGTACCCGTAAAGAAAATCGCTGTTGTTGGACATTTTTTTGACAACCATTGTAAAGTTTTTCTTTGTCCGGATAATATCTAATTCATAATACTTCGTGGGACACTTGCAAATAATTGGGTGATTCTAATTTTGAAGGAAACAAYTTTTAAAACCCCAGTGTGGTAGAGCTTACTCGTTCAATAAGATGACAAAAATAAAACAAAAAATCTTGGGTGATTCTAATTTTTTTAATTTTTTTTACAAAACTGAATAAAAAAACAAAAAATTTAATGTATCAAAATATTTTTGATGAGTAATATCCTTTAAAAAGTGTGTGTGTTTTCTTAAATGGATTTGAGCCTAAATTGCTATGATATATTGGTATTCGATGCTCTGAATCCATGAGATATTTGATTATGTAGGATTGTAGGGTCATAAGGAAAGGAGTCTGTGTTAATGTAGCTGATTTCCTGTTATTTATCTTGCAATAAACACAATTTCATCCTTTACACTATGTTTAGATGAATGGAAATGAAAGAAAAGAATGGAGAAGAACAATAGCTTTGTTTGGGGAAGGAAGGGGAGGGAAGGGAGGAGGCAGTATCCATTTCTTCCCCTTTTCGATAAGCTCAATCCCTCAAAATAGAGATGTGGTCCCTCCCCTTCCTTTCCCCCCTCTTTGCTATCCAAGCATAGTGTTAATCCTTTGCCGTTGTCCCATACTCCCATTCATCAATTGCTGTTGACGTTGATCATCCTTCTAATCTTAATTTCTTAAAGAAACACAGTGCGGTCTAAATGGCATTAAGATATAAATTTCTTACAACTTACTTGCAGTATAAAATGAGTATCATATTAACGAAAAAAATTACTCATTTTGACGAAAAAACAAATTAACATCTGTATGAGTCTCCAAACAAATCTAATTACATAAATATAAGTCTGATAGAAAGATTGTGAAATTGAAATTGTGGTCAACTTAAAGTTTTGGGGTGAATTTAGCCCTTTAAGGGTTGCGAGTTCGAAATTTGCAAACAATGGGTATGTTCTTTTCAACTAGAAATTGTTTATGTATTGATAATTGAGATTGAAGTTACATATGGCAAGTTAAATCAAAAGTATTTGTAAGCTATAATAGTATGGATTTATGTATAATCAAGTTTTTCTAACTTGTAATATGGATCTGGTCTATCAATAGCTTGAACCCTTGGGATTTATAGTGTAAAGGTTGAAATATTGTTTATAGGTTAGAATTTTATTACTTATACCCACTATCATGGTATTGATATTGGTMACGATATTATGTTGGRATTTCTTTTWAACTAATTGTTAATTTWTAACAGTATTACACTCTCTCACAGCTTTTTCTCACAGTTATGTTAGGGAGTAGTTTTAATCATGCTTTTAATTTTTGAATTTTAAGTTTGATTATGTTAAATTAGTTTTATGTGTGGTTCTATGTTTGCTGAACTCCGGTCAAATTCTAAATGGGATGTCTTTATTGTTCCTTCTTTAATTTATTTGGACAAATTAGAGTTAATCCTTTTGTCTATCTGTAAAAGAGAGTCTTGTGTTTCTTCAATGTAGTGCTATTCTTCTATTAGGCAAGTTCATGCGAYGTCTTTGTTTGATAACAGGTATGGCTAGGTATGGCTCGTGTACAGCTATGGTTTGTCACTTCGGCTRTCTCGTCGTTTATGGAAACGGCAGCCCGTGACAGTCCATAGCCCTATTATTGTAACCCCTGCCCCTATCGTAAGTTAATTAAAAAACCTTTAAAGAAATCTTGGTATGTAGCTAATCTATGACATACCTAGTAAATAGTAAAAATAATTTTCGGTTGCAGCCATTGCAGGACATTGATGACTCTACCAATGGCCTCCTCCCCACTGACAGCACCCAGCAACCCCCCATGGAAGTCACTAGCCCCACCAATTCATTGTCTCCTACTACCGTGGCCCCAATCGTAAGTTGTTTAAAAACTTTAATCTTAGTGAGAATTTGAATAGGAATTTCTTGTTTTAGACTGAGAATTTTCACTTGTAGGTGAATGATGATTTTTCCAACAGCCCTCTCCCCTTGGCAGCCCCCAGCAGGCCTTAGGCCTTAGTGGTGGTCCCTAGCCCCACTTCTTCTTCTACTGAGGCGGTTCCAACTGTTGTTGGTTTACAGATTTATGTAAGTTACTAAAAAACTTTACTGCAGGTTTGAGACCACTAATGAAACTATAAAGCAAGTAAGAATCAGGCAAAAAGTGATTGAGTTGCATCAAAATTGACCTGAAATTCTCAAAAGCATCATTATATTCGTCAACACTTCCAGTTTGCTGTAAGCTATTAAACTGCTCAACCACACTATTACTACAATCATCTTTAAATCTTGCAGTCAAGTCAACAACAAAGTCATTCCAATTAAGTACTACAGCTAAATAGCTCATGACCCTACTTTCAGCCTTCCCTATCATATGCAAGGAAGCTAATTCTACCCTTTGATCATCAGGAATGTTACAAAGAGAAAAGTATTTGCAACATTTCTTAATCCAATTTCTAGGAGCATTACCATCAAATTTGGGAAATTCAAGCTTAGGATTCATACCCGTATGTCTTCTATTCTGAATTGTAGAATCAATGGATGGAGTAGGATAGAACCTTGGAGAATCATCATGATCTTGCCTTCTGAAATCTATGCATCAGACTCATCATCTCATCCATATGTTGATCAAACCTCTTCCCTTGATCCTCAATACTTTGATTTTGCTCGTTGTGTCTCCTATCCAAGCTCTTCATTTGATCTTCCATGGCTGACATGCTTCTAGTGMCAATTGGAGCCAGAATTGAATGCAGCAGAAGAAATAAATTACAGAGTGATGCGATGAATTTCAGTGAAACAATTCCTCAAACAGTTGTTATGCATCAATTAAAATGAAAAAGAACGAAAGATTTGGTCTGATACCAATGATAAGGCAGAAATTCTCAACCATAGTGAACTGACAATGAAGAACAGATCAGAGCATTATGCAAGAAGAAGAAGAATTAGAGAGAGATAGAAGAGAGGAGAATTCTTATTAATTTCTGAATGAATGATGTTACAGGATTAATGGGCTATTTAAGCAGCTAAAACTAGTAAAGATAATAACAAAAACTAGTTACAACTAACAGAAAATACACTAACAGATTTTCCCGCCCAAAAGTTGTTATATATCAAATTGCCCGTAACATTTGCTGAATGACATGCCCACGAAAAAACAAATGTCTTAGTTGGATGCTAATCATGTTTGTGTTTAATTTTTTATTAATTCGTAGATCTGATTTTTACATGATTGATTATACTAATTCTAATTTTAATGCTAATGCTAATGAATTTTGTTTTGGGTGGACCTATTATATAATTTGCTGAATGACATGCCCACAAAAAAAAAAACAAATGTCTTAACTGGATGTTAATCATGTTTGTGTTTAATTTTTTATTAATTCGTAGATATGATTTTTACATGATTGATTATACTAATTCTAATGCTAATGCTAATGAATTTTGGTTTTGTTGTCGGTGCCTCAAGTTTCATTCGGTTCTGGTCCATCTCAAACCTTGTCAGCCGTAGCTCCCCCCAACATACCCCATGTAACCCCAATCCAAACCCTAACGCCTCAAACCCAAACAACTCAAACCCAAACAGCTCCAACCCAAACAGCTCAAACCCACAAACTAATGACCAGACCATGCCTCCTCCCGGCTTTCTTCCGTACAACCCGCCCGAGCCTTCTGCCGAGGTCACCTTCGTCATCCTATCCGGTCATGAAGGTGACTTTGGTGTTCAGTACACCTTTCCGAGAAGTACCTCCCTAGGAGCTGTTTATTTGCGGCACGCGAGAGGTGTGGGTACCAGCCTGACCAAATTAAGCTTTTCAAGAACTGGATCTTACTTCCTCCATGCTTCTCTCGAGAGGGAGCCTGTATCGCTGATGGGGACCGGACCGGCTCACTGCTATTCATGTCGTAAGTGTTAGATCTAATTTGTTTTGTATATCGATGCTTATTTTAATGTGAGGTATGACTTTTTAATTAAAATATTTATGTTTTGTATTTCCATAGAACCGGGATCTAAATATGGATCCAAGGGCAGTGGTTTTCAAGGTGGTGGCTGCAACTAATCAAATGCTTCCAGTCACTGTGAAGCTTTGGAAGGAAGACACCGTGCAGAATTTCCACGCCGCGTACGCTCACATGGTCCAGACGGATCCAAATAAGCTTGGATT
Source organism: Bassia scoparia (assembly GCA_008642245.1). Taxonomy (NCBI): domain Eukaryota; kingdom Viridiplantae; phylum Streptophyta; class Magnoliopsida; order Caryophyllales; family Amaranthaceae; genus Bassia; species Bassia scoparia. The sequence continues at coordinate 21,007 of SNQN01005211.1, read as the reverse complement.
TATCAAAGAATTCGGTTTGTTCCCTCGAGTCGGGCTGGTTAGGGACGCTCCCATACAGAATGGGGATAYTCTCTTTGCTTACACTCTGTCATACGCCCTTTAGGGCGTTCGGGACTAAGTATTTATTGCGGTGGTAGGTGTGCTTCATTTTGTTGGCAGGAAGGATYCTTATATGCTTCATTTTGCTTTATTCGGCTTGCGTCATTATGTTCAGTGTTATGTGTGTTTGARTTTGTTGACTTTTATGTATGTTTTATGTTTTTATGTATTTTATCTTTGTATGTATGTTAGAAGGTTTTAGTGTCATAATCTTTTGTAACGTCCTCGATCTTGGAAGAAGCTATAATAGTAAACGATTTGCTATGTTATTTATGTTATTATCTTGAGTACTATATCCAACTTGGTAAGCGTGCTATAATTTTGACGATTAAACAATAAACGGAAACCAACTAAATGGCCACGAGAGGATATATTGACAACTATATTTTATCATATACGGAGTATAACAACAACATTGATCTTGGAAACACATTAAAATTTTGATCACTACTACAAAAAGTCTCTAAGAGATCGCCTTAAAGCAATCGTGGTAAGATTTCTACCTTAGATTACTTATTATTAAGTTAATTTAATGCACTTTAAATTTCTTTTTTGCAATTGCCATGGATTATAGTAGATATACTTCCTTTGATTTTACTATTTTTTCATGATTGATTAAACTAATCCCAATGATAATGCTAATGAATTTTGTTTTGGGTGGATCTATTATATAATTTGCTGAATGACATGCCCACGAAAAAACAAATGTCTTAACTGGATGCTAATCATGTTTGTGTTTMATTTTTATTAATTCGTAGATYTGATTTTTACATGATTAATTATACTAATTCTAATGCTAATGCTAATGAATTTTGTTTTAAATTAACTTCAATTGGGTGGATATTTTATGCTTTTTCTGAATGACATCCTAAAAAAACAAATGTCTTAGGGCCTGTTTACTTGAACTGAACAAAACTGAACTGAGCTGTTTAAAACTGAACTGAATAAATAATACAATAGAAAGTAATTAACATAATTGAAGAAAATTCCAAAATTGAACTGAACTGAACTGAATTTTTTAAAACTAAACTGAACTAAATAAATAATACAATAGAAAGTAATTAACATAATTGAAGAAAATTCCAAAACTGAACTGAATAAAACTGAATTTTTTGAAACTGGACTGAACAAAACTAAACTGAAATTAAGTTTAAGTAAACAGACCCTTAATCGGATGTTATTATATTATTCAAGAACAAACTAATTTTTTTAAATATAAGTAAATCTATGTGAATGTACCCTCTACTTCTTCTGTAATTCTGATTTAGATGTACATGTTAGTTTTTCAAGTGGTTTCTATAATATATGAAAAAATAGCTACTGGCAATTGGAGAAGATTAAGAAAAATGATCAAAATTTGACTTTAACAGTTAATTGATGGATCGTCAATGATTTCTGCATTTTATGAAAGGTATAATAAATAAATAAACGATAATTGAGGAAGAGTTGGAGTAATCTGCATTTGAGGAAATTAGAAAGCATATATATTCTTAACTTCATCGCATCTTTGAAGTGATGAAGTGTAAGCTCTTGTCTGGTATTGCATTTTAGTCCAAACTAGTTTAAGATCTTACAATGGTTATAATTTGTGTGTGGTTATGTATAGATTAATTGATTGTTGTTTTTATGTAAATCTCTGTTTAAGACTGTCTTTTTGTTAGATGTTTGTTGTGTTTTAGTATCTATAAATTTTGTTTCAATATATGCATAAGTGTACGTGTGAGCTTTCCTGTTATGATTCTGATATAAACTAGATAGTGCTCCAAACTTCTCATTTTTCAACTTTATTTATTTTGAAAGGTTAACAATTCTGAAAGAAAACGACATACACAATGGTGACCTAGTTTATATCAGAATCACAACCTACAATCCAATCACTGGAACGTATTCACATGCACACRCRCACACRCGCTGCCCCTGACCTTGCTGCCTCGTAGGGGCTGCTGTTGCCACTGYCCTCCTGCACTTGCTGTTGTGCTGCCACTGCAGTGGGCCCACTGCAGTGAGCCCTAAACATGTCTTGATGTTGCTGCCCTTGCACAAGGACTGAGGGTTGGGGTCYGGTTTTTATCGTGTATTTTTTTTATTACTTCGTAAACTGAGTTTTTTTTTTGTTTTGTTTTTTTACATGAGTTTTGGCTAATTTTTTTAAATTGTTGTATATTCAGGTTACTATGGGAGTCCCTAACATAGAGGCAAATGATGATGAGGTATACTATAATGATGTGGAAGGGAGTGATGAGGATGGTACGGAGGGAAGTGAAGAGGATGATACAGAGGGGAGTACTAGTGATGAGGAATACGAAAAGGACAAGGAACCTGATAAAGGTGACTTAGAAGATCAAGAATATGATGCTTATCTTGATGAGATTGATAAACATGAGTTGATTACTGATCAAGCATCCCCACAACCATCCCCTCTTAAACATAATCAAGTTTAAGTGACTCATGTTGTGAAACAAATTCAAGAGATGCAAGGTGAGAAACAAATTCAAGAGAAGCAAAGTGTGAAATAAACTCAGGAGAAGCGAAGTGTGAAACAAACTCAAGCGAAGTAACCTGTCAAACAAACTCAAGAGAAGCAATATGTGAAACAAACTAAAAAGAAGCGGAAGTAAGTGGTGACACAAACTCAAGAAAAGCAAGTTGTGACAYAAGCATTAAAAAAAGCGAGATAAGGGCGAGGACCGAATAATAATGGAATCAAAGTGACGGAACCTATGCACCTTGAGTACAATGAAAAAGGTCAACCATGTGGCAAGTTTAGGAAACCTTATGAGAAACATCTTGGTCAATGGTCATTGTGTGCGAAAACTTAATATTTTGCTAGAATGGAAGGACGTGTCCGAGGGTTTATTGAAAAGTTCATGGGAAGATACAGAGGTAAGTAATGGAAAACTCCACAATGCATTTTTTAAATTATTGTTTATTGGTTAACTGAAATTAATTAACAACATAACAGGAACCACAAATTTCTAGTTATTGTACTTCAAATTATTTGAGAAAGGATATAATTAAAATTTACCAACATGCTTTCATAGAAGTCCATTTAAATTAATTAAAGGACTGGCCATTTATGATAAATTGTAATAGGTTTAAAAACATATATTCAATTCAACAAGCTCAAAATTTGGTTTTGGTGCTGAACGATAATGATAAGCATTATTATCTTTTCGCTTGCATTTGTTTWCATGATAGTTTGATATTTTTTTCAGGGACATRGGTATATTTAGAAATCTTTGACGACTTTCAATCTGAAATGTATTAGGCTTGAGATTTGTTGTGTAAAGTCAGTTTCTAATGCAGCAATACTATCTGCACTTGGTTGAAGATTTCATTAACTTGTTTATTTATCACCACACATGGCCATAAATCAAATTAATTTTGAGAGTCGAGGATTAACAATATGTATACCAATTAAACATGCAGGATCGGAAGCCGAACACCAACACCAATTGGATGCAATTCACMATTGTGCAAACTTCTGCTATTGATGAGCCGATCGAGCACACACTGACTAAGCCACCAACCTTCAAGATAGAGGACATTTACATCGAATGGGCCGAGTATGCGAGGTATGACTATGACTCCTACCTTTTATATGACTAGAAAAAGTTGTCTGGGACTGGAACTCTAGCTGATCATTCTGTGAAGAATGGCTCTAAAATGTTATGTGGCTTGTACACATCGAGACTCATCTAGGGTCACATGGCTGGTGATGAGAAGTCTGATTCCTTTTAGACTTGCTGCTAGGTATTGAACCAATGCTGGTCTTGTTGTTGAGTCTTGTTTTAGTAGTCTGTGCATTTTTGTTTGTGTTGTGTCTGTTTTATATGTTTTTGTTTGTCTTCATTGTCTTGGTGATACCTCTATTAGTATAAGAATAAGATGTTGAAGATGGTACCTTGTGGATTGATCTGAGCAACTTTTGAAGTTCCTAATCTCAGGGCTTGATAATTCCATAAAGGTCGTAGTAGTATGATGTTTATGTAATGCTATCGTGAAACAATGAGCAGCCTTTTGGTGATGATCCATCCAAAATTAAACATCCTAAGGCCACACTTAGTATTGGGGTAATGTATTAAGGGCGATAAAAAAATTCAAAGTTCTTAAAGAATGGTGTTTAGAGGTAAAAATAAAGGAGTGAAGTAGTGGTGGTAGGAAGAAAAGGGGAACTATTACCCTCTTTTGGGGGAGATAGCTACCCTCCTCCACCCTAGGGTAATAGTTACCCTCATATTTTGGGGGGTACCGGGGTAGTGATTGATGATCATAGTAAGTTAAGTTTATATAGGGATATTTAAAAGGAGGAAATTAAACATGCCCTTTTTAGCATGTATCCTTGCAAAGGCCTKTGGCTGAATGGTATTCAACCAATTGTTGACCAAAAAAATTGGGTGATTCTATGACTGATTTGGTTGCTTCTTGTTTTGCTAATGGTAGTCTCGTTGATGGTATTAATGATTCTTTCATTTGTCTCGGTCCAAAGATCACTAACTCTTCTTCTCTTAAAGAGCTCCGGCTTATTGTATTTGTAATACCATTTATTAAGTTGTCATTAAAGATATAGCTAACCGGCTTAAACCTATCTTACCTACTTTGATTAATCCGATTCAATCTATTTTGGTCATGGTTGATTTATTGAGGACAATATTGTGGTTAATAGAGAAATGACTCACTTTAAAAAATGCTCTAAGAAARGACATATTTGTGCTTTTAAAGTTGATGTATCTAAGGCTTTTGATAGTTTGGAATGGGGTTTTATTAGAGAAACTCTTTTAGGTTTTAACTTTCCTTTGACGTTTGTTAATCTTATTATGAGTTGTATTACTTCCCCTTCTATATCGATACTTTGGAATGGTGAAATTATCAATAGTGTTTTACCTACTAGGGGAATAAGACAAGGGGGATCCCTTTTCCTCTTATATCTTTGTTTTATGCCTCGATAGATTGTAGATTCTAATAGAAGAAGCGGTAAAAGGTGATCAAATGGGCAGGTCGGGACGGGCTTATATATAAAACTTGTTATATATAAAAAGTTTTGCCCAAACCTGCCCAAAAAGAGTGGGCCAAAGCGGGCCGGGYCGGTTTTTTTTAAACTAAAATTGAACATTTTTGGTTTCCCAAACCCTCACTTTTTCGGGCGGGTTGGACCGGGCCGGCGGGCCGGGATTATAATGATCACCTCTAGGTTAGAGATAAGAGGTGGATTCCTTCTATATTGATACTTTGGAATGGTGAAATTATCAATAGTGTTTAAYCCACTAGGGGAATAAGACAAGGGGATCCCCTTTCCTCTTATATCTTTGTTTTATGCCTTGAAAGATTGTAGATTCTAATAGAAGAAGCGGTTAGAGATAAGAGGTGGATTCCTATTAAAATTTGTTCGAAAATTAGTATTTCTCACTTGTTTTATAAAGATGATGTCTTCCGTTTTTTGTATGGCTTCAAATTCTAATATGAGGAATATTATGGATGTCTTGCAACATTTTGGTAACTTTCTGKGTTTTTTTTGTTAGTCCTACTAAGTCTAAGGTTATTTTTCCTCCTAATATGCACTATAGATTTAGGAGAGTTATTCTTGCCTCTTCTTGTGGTTTGAGTGGTTCCACTAATTTTGGGGAGTATTTGGGTGTTACGATTTGTCCTAATAAGCTTAGGAAATTTGACTACGATGAAATGCTTAAGAAAGCTAAGGATCGGATTGGAATTAAGCAAACTAACTTCTTTTTTTAATAATTGGCAGGTTGTAGTGCTCTAATCAATTCTGTCTTGATGAGTTCAATACGATTGACTTCCTTTTCCAAACCTGGGCACTACACACACTACAACATCAACTACATAAAGCTCATCTTCAACAGAGAAGGGTCTTTTGATTTCATACGATGTGAAGAATGGAAGGTGACGTGCATAGGTGCATTGCTTCTTTGAGGACGATGAATATGGTGAAGGAGTTAAGATTAGTTAGTTAGATAAGTTCAAATAAGTTTTGATACAAACAAGTAAGTTGAAAAGATTACATTGTTTGGTGGTGGGAGATCTTTTGTGATGATAAATTCTGCTTGATTTATATTCTTTGAACTATGTAGTAATGGATATGACAGCAGGCTTACAAAATGAAGAAGACAACACCCGTTTGTGTCAAAGGGTTTGTCTTATATTGTATCACAAATGCGCAAGCTGCTGCGACTCCACGGCATTACTCGCTCTTCCTTTGGTTCTCAGATGCAATGTGTACTATACATTGATGTGGATCCTACTTCCTCCGTATCATATATATATTGATGCTCTTCCTTTGCCATTATAACTCTTGAAGAGAGATCAGAGATGAGGAGAAAGTAGGATCCACATCAATATATAGTACACATTGCAATGTGTACTATATATTGATAAAATTGCGTCAATGATTGAATAAGTTATAGTTCAATTGTGAGATTTTTTTTCCTCTTGAAAAATCTTGKTGTTAATTTGTGCATGTGATCTAAATAATTTTATGCTTTTAATTGATCTTTGTTTTTTAATGCCCCCAATTCTATGTTATTTTGTAACAACAATTTAGTAAGAATATTAAAATATACYGATGAGATGAGATTATGAGATTTGAGTCTAGTGGATAGGCCATATGTGTTATCTGTCTATAATGGATCACACGTTGAATCCCCCACCCTCATTCAAAATTGTATTGTTCACTCATTTGCCTAAAAATTTAGTACGAAAATAATAAAGGTAGATTTTTCAGAGTGTTCAAATGATCAAATGCGTGGAATAAGTAATAGCCTTACCCTTAGGGCCTTACTCCCTTAGCCCTTTGCTATAAAACAATCACTATTCCATACTCAACAAAGATTGGTTTAGCCGTTTAGGTATAGCAACCAACCACTCCATATACTACGTAGAATATCAATTGATTGTTGGTGTAGTGGTTATTATGACTACACTTGTTAGGGAGAACCTAGGTTCGATCCCCCACAACAACAATTGGGAGAGGATTGAAACCTAACCATCCAGAACTGATTATCGAATCCGGATTAATCCAAAAAAAAGGGTGAACCGGGTGGTACTTAAAAAAAACACACATACTTCTTAGTATACAAAGTTCACAAAATAATTTTTAATGTAACAAATAATAAAATTTATGAATAGAGTGTGTATCCCGTACAAACGCTAAATGGTACCTTAAAACGCTACAACGACATACTTTAAGTATTAAACTGAACAATATTTTGCTTAGATTAAAAACATAACGACGAAAAGGAAAGGGTTTGGAGCAATGATTCTAACTCCGCCTCTAATCCTTGTGGTCAAGGGGTCTGAATACTCATATTGTCCTTCTTATTATAAATAAACTAGTGGCACACGGCGCGTTGCGCGCGGCGAGCTCCACGCAAAAATACTGTAAGAAAAATATGTCAATTTATATGTACGATTAAATAAATTTGCTTATAACTATTTTTATTATCTAACTTATGGAGTAATCTCATTACCACCTGACATCGTTAAGTTCATAAGAAAATGAAAAAAGCATTATAAATTCATTATAGTTCATACACTATAGCTACACAAATCGATTTCGCATAATCTAAATGCATAAAGAAGGTGGGATAATTTAATAAATATGTTAGCTCCATTTGAAAAAATTTCTAAATTTATWWCGTGGCTTATCTAGAAAGTTTTATGACAAATAGACAATGAAAGCCCAAAATTTAATGACTGTATAGGCCACGAAAGCCCAAAATCTAATATCAATACTTAACCCACATCATTTCATTAGCCCAATTTTTTTAAAGATTTCATAACTTAGCATAATAATTAAAATGAATTATATGAAATTCCAAAAATACAAGTGGTGGTTACATTTTCATAGTCAAGTGTCATGAATTTACAATTTTATTTTCTACCATCGTGATGACTCACTCACACTCATCTTACTCATCTTCTCATTCTTTCTCCCGAGTTTTGTGAGACCCTAAAAATCAAATCTCTCTCACTATCTCTTCGAATTCTTCAATCCCTTGTCACCCCTACCTGATTTCCATGTTCGTTACTCAATTCTCTCGTTCTCAGCCCTATCTTCAATTTTTTCTTAACATTTAAGAACCAATTCTGTTTTCCCCCAAATTAATTTTGAGTTTTTGCATCCTTTCGGTCATCATGAAATTCACTGATGTCATCAACAAATCTTTCTAAACAATGTCTCAATCCTAATCCTTGATCATCATCCTATTGCAGAGCTGAATAATTCCGCGCCTATTTGCGCTCCAAAACAATAGAAAAACCTTGTTCTAAAACAACAACTATTGTTGCAAGGTCTTACTTAAATTTGATTCTATGCGATGTAACGGATTTTATATCCGGTTTTTAGAGTCTTTTTATTATTTATTTTCGTAGTTTGAGTTAGTTTTCTTTGTTTGAGTCTTTTTCCTCATTTCTTTCTCAACCCTCTAACGGCCACTTTAGCGTTTTTGCCACATTTTTTCTTCTGTTTTGATCGGTTTTACAGGCACTCATTTATGAGCATTGTTAGGAGTTTTTTGACACACTTTGGATTGTTCGGAGCTCGGTGGTTATGATTCGTGTCACTTGGCGAAGTTTTGGAGCGTTTTGGCACTTCGGATGTGTTAGGCAACTTCAATTGAGCATAAATTTTCAGCACGCTTATATTTTTGATGTGATCTACTTGGATGTAAAATATGTCTCGATAGCTTCGAAACGACTAGTCATATGCTGATTCCGACGTAAAACAAAGAAGTTATGGCCGTTTTTTCTTGGTCGCAGTCCAGTAGCGCCAGTAGCGGGGCGCTATTTGCTCCGGATTGCTTTCTCGGCTTTTTATTTTTGCTTTGTTTTTACCTTTATTTTTTGTTTTGGCTGGTTGTATTTCCACTTGTTGGACTTTTGAGCACTAATCTTTCATTCTTGTAAATACACTTTGGCTTTTATTTTCTCTCTCTTAGTTTTAGCTAGAGCTTTCAAGTTCTTCATTACTATTCATCATCTTCTCAATTCTTTTGCACCTTGAAGCTTGTAACTTGGAATTCTTGCACCAAATTTTATATTCAAGCTCTAGTAATTATCTCTATCTCTTGCACTTTTTTATTCATTTTGGTTAAGTATTTCATGATGCATTTCTGGATTTTTAATGAGATTTTCTTAGTTTTACCTATAACTAGATCTTGTTGTTTAGCTTGTTAAATATGGATGTATTTATGTTTTTAAGCTTGTGTGAGTATTTAACTTGTTCAGGGTTGGGTGAAACCCTCATTTCACCATGTGACTTCCATTACTTGCTTGAGGTATGCTTGTTTTTGCATGACTTGTGTGGTTATGAGGTAAAATTGCTAATTATCATGCTTAGCTACATGATATTTTTACTAGGGACCTTTGACGACGGAACGAGAGTTGAAATCTAGGTAACTCCTCCTGAGCTACTTAATGAAGGAACCATGAGAATAAGGCCGAATTCTAGGGATGTTCTAGCTTTCGCGACTTTTGTGCTTAAACCGAGCTTGTGACCAAGCCATGAGAATAGGTCTTGGATTGTAAGTGAGTTCTCCTAACACCTTGAGAGTGTGTTAGGACCTTAGAAAGTCTCCCCTTGTGTGTGATTCATGTTCGTTTGCCTCATTGCTTGCGTTCGGGTGTTGCATGTGTGTTTTGTTATGGTGAAACCCCAATCCTAGTGCCTTAATTGTTTGTTCTTCTCATGTTAATAGTGTTTGTGACACACTCTTAACCTGTTCTTGGCTTAGCTTTGTCGCCTCGATAACTAATCAGTGCTTACACGTTTTTCCGTGGTTCGATGCCTATTGCCCTTGCTAGAGCAATAGTGAGACCGAGTTAGGTTTTATCTTTTGTAGCCACAATGACAGGCTATCAATTTTGACGCCGTTGTCGGGATTAACGTTGTTACATTGATTTAGTTATTGTTTAGATGAGACTAGTTGTTGTATATATAATTTTATTTGTTCCTTTATCCTTTTTGCCTTTTAATGGCAATTTCTCTCTTCCACAGTATGAGAATGAATATTTTTGGAAATATTTTGGGAGGTTTGGAGACCTTATTGGCATTGGTCATTGTTTTGAGAAGTGAGATATTTGTGATGAAACGAGGGCGTTGGTTGAGTCTTTGTCATGTGGTCAATTTCTAGCGTATAATTTGAATGATGCTTGGAGCCTATTTGAGTGGCTAGCTAGGGATACCTATGAGAGGGAGATGGCTAACGAGATTTTGTATGACTATAGTAACGAAAGCTCGTTTGAGGAATAATAATCTACACTTACTTTTTCTGTATTCTATGATGTACACTTACTATTCTGTAAATGAATATGAACACTTACCTTTTTTTTTTAATGATTACTTTTTAACAATTTAGACTTACTTTTTGTTTAGTTTGTGATTAGTAGTCTTACAATAAGTGATTACTATTGTTAAAATCTACACTTGCTATTCTAAAAATAAGTGTTATGATTACTTTTGCTTACTTCAGTAATCACTTACTATACTCTGACAAACTATAAGTGTTTAATATGAACACTTACCTTTTGCTTTTTAATGAATACTCCCTCCGTTTTTTTTAATTGTTCCAATTTCCATTTTTGGATGTTTTCAAATAGTTGTTCCAAACCAATCTAAAAATAATTTTTTTTACTTTTTACCTACTTTATTTACTCAAACATTAATGAGTTACTCCTTTTGACAGTCAACTTTCATTATTTCACCCAATCTATTCACTCAAAATTACTTTTTTCCAAAAAAATTCCTCCACACATTTATTCTTTTACTTAACTTACTCAAGTTTTTTACCCAACTTACTTAACATTTTAACTAATTCAATCAACTCTTAAACAYCGTGACATTTTCATATAGAACATCTAAAAAAACGAAGGGAGTACTTTTTAACAATCTACACTTACTTTTTTTGTATTCAATGATGTACACTTACTATTCTGTAAATGAATATGAACACTTACCTTTTGCTTTTTAATGATTACTTTTTAACAATTTAGACTTACTTTTTGTTTAGTTTGTGATTAGTATACTTACAATAAGTGATTACTATTGTTAAAATCTACACTTACTATTCTGAAAATAAGTGTTATGATTACTTTTGCTTACTTCAGTAATCACTTACTATACTCTGACAAACTATAAGTGTTTAATATGAACACTTACCTTATTGAATTTTATGGATACTTCACTCAATCTTAACACTACCCTTTTTGTGTATCCAAGAGTCCCATAGTGACTACATCAAAATGAATAGAAACACTTCCTTTTCAATCTTCATGAAGTGTTAACCAAATTAGACAATCTTTTTGTTAGTGTGGACAGTATACTGACAACAAGTATTAGATTGTAAAATCTACAATTAACTATTTGAAAATAAGGGTATGATCTTTGCTTACTTCAATAACACTTACATATGCTCTACAAAACTATAAGTGTTTAATAGGAACACTACCTTGTTTTTTAATGATCTTTTAAACAACTACACTTACATTTATTATCTATGATTAATTTGTCAGTGAAACTTAACTATGTAGAATCTACACTGTTCTAGTATATCAACCTATCAAACTACAAAATACTGGGTTCAAATTAACAATCAAAACTATAGATGCCACAAATTACTTCTAAATAAGAACAAACCAAGTACTGATCACGCATAACTCCGTAATATCCAGCGAAAAGTGAATGGAAGTCCTAGTAAATAACAAAGGCGAATGAGACAAATTAGTAAAGACCAAACAAGCTATCATAGAAAGAAAATGAAATAATATCAATAATGAAAAATAATAAGAGAAAATAATAATAAATAATAAAATAAAAAAAAAATAATATAAATAAAAATATGAATCCACAAGGACAAAATATTGACTAAAGAAGTGTCTACCATATTTCACATGATCTAGGAAAAACTAAAGCCTTCAAATTAGAAAAATTTTCTACCAACACTAACACGACAAGAATTTGTGTAAGGCCCGACCTGATCAAAGCGATCGATAACGAAAATCGTCGATAATACCGACCACCATAATACCGACCGCAGTTGGCGGAAGATTTAAAACCGACCGAAAATTGCGGTCGGTAGTATTCACAACGGCGCAGGACCGAGATTTGGACATCGGTCGGATGTAAGCCAGCCGACAAAATCGGGTGTAATAACGTCCTTTGATTATAATCCCAACTCACCAATTTAAAAGTTAAAAAAAAAACAATTTCCTCTGAAGTCACCCGACCGATTGCGGTCGCTACTATATAAATACGACCGAATTCACAATCGGCTCGGTACTATCATTGGGAATTGTGACCCGTCCGGAATCCTTGTTAATTTTAAAAAGGAATTATGAAAAAGGTTTAAACCGACCGAATTTTCGTCTGTGAATATATGTACCGACCGATAAAATCGGTCGGGTTAAATGTATCTTAAAGATAATAAAAAAAAATATTCACTCGAAAACACAAAAACCATTAATCAGAGCATAAATCAAAACTCATTCGAGATATATACCTCGAATAAGACTCTACACAACAACACAACCAATCTTCCAATTCAAAGTGCCACCACTCGTCACAACCCCATTCCCCCGGCGCACCTCCCGGGTCCACTACAGCGTCCGGCGCCACTTAGACTCCACTCCTACCATGTTGACGTATTTTAACACTGCACTCTCACTCCATATCCATATTTCTCTTCTCATCCCCTCGTCTCATCGTCCGAACTGTTACGTTGCGCTTGAGCCGCGCTGACATTAAGACTAAATGTTCTGATGACGGAGATGCACCATCAACCTTCACCGCTCCAGAGCTTCAAGCTCAAAACTAGCCATTCAAAACATGCAGTGCCCCGTCCGCCAATCATCTATGATAGCCTGCCACCTAAACATATAACAAAAAAGAAAAGACTTTATATTGAGCCTAAGCACCCTCGCTCGCCTCAAGCACTATACTTATACCGCCTAAAAGCGAGTGCGCCTCTGCCTATTGAAGCACAACCACAAGGTCGAATTTGTGTTTAATTCTTTGTTTTCAATGTTGGTATATATGTAAAAGATAAGGATCCACCGAGCATTATTGATTGTGCGTGTTGATTGTTGGGTTCGCTTAGGGTTGCGATGCTAACGCAATAAAGTAGCAAATTCAGTGCCACTACTAGCACATATCGAGACTGCGACAACGCGGTATACGCTTTACAAGGTATTTATGTATCCCTCCCTATTCTTCCTAATTTTAATCGGGTTGTTATTATGGGTATTTGCTTATTGAGGCATAATTGTTGAATATTATATAACTTGATCAGTATCTGTGTGACACCATATAATGAAATCAAGACATTTGTATCACCATTCATACACTATCCGATCATTCCATTCTTGCTCACACTCTCTAATACAGCTCCCCTGTCTACACGCTCGAACAACATGTAGCTTGTGAGAACGAGATCTTAGATACAGAATGAGAGCGTTCTCGTTGCTCACAGAGAACAGCGCTACGATGAGAGAGCGAGAGACGACTGGATCAGGGTAAATAAATGATACGAAATATCATTAGTCAGGGTCAATATCTACATGTATGATTCAAGTGACCCGAGTTAACTACACCAAAGGATATCACAATATGAACGATAGAAAAAGCGGAGAGAACGAAAGACCGAGAGAGAGATATAACGACTTGAAATCTATCACCGAGACAACTATTTTATCTCACACTCAGACAAGACATCACAAAAATAGAATGATATCAGCGAATAAGGACAATCATATACTTAAATGCTTATAATTAATCTTGTATATCTGGTGCCTATACGTTATGTGAAAGGTATCTACTTCTCATCACTACTATAAACTGAGAAGAAGGCAAAGATTTCCATTACACATTATCATCAAACAAATTCATGAAAACCAAACAGTCGAAATATGAACTTTTAAATGTATAAGTTTTTAATGAAAAATACTCAATTCGTTTTCTCCATATTAACATCTTGGATATAAAAAATGGTCGATCTAAAGAACATCCGGCTAAGCTATAATAATATGACACATTTACAATCTATCCATCATAACTCGTTCTTCTCTTGCTGATGAACACCAAACAACTAATAAACAACACAACCACGCATAACAGTTCCGACCATCCAACTCCATCTCTATAGTTTTCACCGCAATATATGACAGTGAGTGATAAACAGATGAGCGATAGATCAATGTGCTAATAACTCTTACACCCTAACAAAGGTGGACAAGACACCGAAATATAAACGACCAAAAAGGGCACAATAAAAAAAAAATTATAAAAGGAGATCTAGTAGAAATAATCAGAATGCTAGAAGGTTGATCAAAGAGAAATAAAGGGCTCACAGTACCTAGAGAAACAGTAAAGTTCAAACAAATATTCAGGTTGGCTAAAGTATTTAAAGTTCTCTATCGAAGTATATTCATTTTAGTGCCGATTAATAGAGATTAAACAATTAACTTCAAGTATCAACACTACTTCATGTCAAGCCGTTCATTTGCTTGCATAACACTTCCATGATTTTTAGCTAATCATAATAAAAAAAAGCCCGATACACTAGCACTCAGAAGTAACACATACACACAAGTGAACTTCAACTCATACAAAACCACACACAACACCTGAGATCAGCACTAACGTCATCCTATTATGACTTCAATCGTCTTACTTCTTCCAGGTACCCCAATCAACTCGGTATACCTTAATTAGAGACCTAATATGATCAACTCTAAAGACAAACCCATAACAATTTAGTTTATAGCTACAGACATTGTCATCCTTGCAAGCCAAGACTAAACCCATACAAAACCTAGGATCATCTAATTTCGCCTAATCAAGCCAATCTGATAAAATACACAGCAGCAAGCCATTCTCATCAAATTTCTTACAGTGAAACCAGAATCGAAACACATTAAAACGAGATTGATTAGAGCACTAGGTCGCAATAGAAGCACACAACTGTCTTCAATGAACAAGATTCACTGCTATTCTGTAAGATCAATCTAGCGGAGTATGACACACAGTAATCTTACATAGAAAGCGCACACATCTAAATGATTATCAAGTATACAATTCAATAGGAATCTAAACTTTAATACACAGGTCGAATAAAAGGAATAGGGTGAAAAGAATGAATTAAGTAAAGAGCAACAAAAATCCCAACTGCTATTAGATTGAAAAACCTTGAAGCTGCCATTTTATTTATCACAAACGCGAAACCAAGACGTATCGATATCAAGTAATATGTCAATCACAAACTAATCATAGCAGAGTCAACATATAGAGCAAAAAGCTGCAAAATTATAGAGAGAGTGAAGAAATCAAAAAAATATATCATCACATAAAATTAAAGGAAAATTTCCACAGCAAAGTACCTGGGTTAGCTAAAAGGGTACGACCATAAGATAAGGATCTCTAGTAAGCAGTATGTTATGGATGTAATGTCATTTATTGTTATGTATGAGCTAAACGAGATTTATGTAAGTATCGAAATGAGTATATAATCGTAGATAAGTATGACACACCAGTTAAGTATATGTATGTAGTATATGTATTATTAATGCTAAGAGGTATGCATAAGATGTAGAGTAATGTAATGACGAATTAATGATATGCTAATGTAGGAAAGAATGAACTTATTAATGACAAAAATGACTAAATTAAGCAATAGCTGGGAAGTAGTATTTAAGTATATATGTATGTTTTCATGTACGTAATCACATATCTAACCATTGCCAGAACCCGTTCAAGTAGACTTACTCATAATAGGTCTCACATACTTTGAACATCCCGAGTTAATGACTCCCCCTTGTCTTGAATGATCTCTCACTCCACCCTACATTCTAGGAGTAACCTTATGCGCACTCTCTTGTTCCAATCTATCCTACTAAGGACGATTTCGGCTCTCTCCCTACAAATCATCGTACATAATTGTAAAATTTACATCGGACTGAGAACATGGGATACTCGCTAGCCACGACATTCCTAAGAACCAGAGAACAACATAGGCATGCATTATCACTGAGGGACCAACCAAGGATGGGTTAGATACTGAGTGATAAGACCAATATGACACATCACGTCATACACAATTCACTTTGAAATCATAATAATCCTTATCACACCCTACTAGCATAAAAAACCACTTAAGCTTGATTATGAATTAAACGTGATTGCCTTTTATTCCACCACCAATTTTAATGTATGTATCTCATTCTATAATGTTTGCTCTATTTGCATAGAACTTCAGCCGATATACTTATACCTAACCAGCTTACCAACTTGAAGAGCTAAGCGAAAAAGCACGCTACTATCGACAGCGCACCTACCATCAACAACAACCGACCGAAATCGACGACTTGGTAAAATCACATCTCAAATCATATAACTAATAGCACTACTACTACATATGGTCATAATTATTATCGTATTATGTCAATACCTGAGAGCTGCACGTAAATAATCCATCCAACCATGTAATTATCACACACGAACCACCCAATATTATGTAGTTTATGTATGTATGTGGTATTTTTTTCAATACAACGTGACGTACAATAGTAGATATAGTATGGTAGTACCCATGGCAGCTATGTATATGTAGTAGATCTAACTGCCATGGTAATGCCTAAGTAGATTAGTATGGCCATGTATTATGTAAGTAGTGATTATGAGTTAATAGATGGGTATTATGTATGGCCTAGGTAGCATGTAATGGTATGTAGTACCTGTATGTAATGTAAGTATATGGGATTATTATGTATGTATTATATTATGGATGTTCGAAAAGTATATAGATGTATAGTATGTATGATATCGTATCAGTGTATTATGTATGTTATTAGGAGCTATGTAATGAAATATGAACCGTGTTACGTTTATGTATGGAGATCACAGCATGAGTATGCTATTAATATCTAAGTTTTGAAATGAATAACGACGCAATAAAAATAATATATAATGTTTATAATGATTGAATAGTACATCTTTGCAAGTCCACCTACTAGCTGAATAAGTGAAATAACCTGAACTATGGTGACCTAGGGTACTAAAACGAATATGATGTGTAGGCCAGCGTCAAACAACTAACACAGGCAGCCCAATAGGCTCAATTTTCAGACATATATCTCACACGTTATCCAAACAAGCGATCGTCCGAGGAACGCATATTCCCTACATCAAACTTCAGCAAACTGCCCTAGTCTCTGTTAATACGGTTAAAATAATAGAAAACAAACAAAACTTGAATGGTCGTCACACTAAAAAAGCTTATAAAACTAATACGAAGAAAGGCTAATAATAAGATTAAGGCAGTGAAGACATTGAAGGATGGTTCAGGCCCAAGAGACGATATTTTAAGGGCTTAAGAAAGAAAATGAAGTCAGAAGATGAAAAGGAGCGAGTGTGAGTTGGGATGACTCTGACAGAGCACATGGCAGAAGCTGGCATTGAACTTCGGGGTATGTACCTTGAGCGAGGAGTGAAATCAGTTGTTAGCCGCGTTTCGCGCAGCCACAGCACCATGGTGTTGCACCGGCGAATGACAGGGGACAAGATAAGAGATTCGTGTGTCGGTGTAACAACCTTAGTACTTAGAGCCGACTAAAAAGTACCACACTTGTTATAGAAGGGTTTCAGCCACAACTAGATGAAAAGGTATTGAAATCCACGGGTAGAATTCACAACGAAAAGATGACCATTAGAGTGTCCACCCCTCATCTCCAAACTCAAACGGCGAAAATCTTCTTACCATAGGAGAGGGAAATGCCCCATATAAATATGATAGGATCGCTCATCACAGACGCAGACCATAGCTCGTTTACCTTTGAAGGCGAAACAAGATCCACAAGAGTCTACGAGCAATAGAGAGAACCAAACACACAAGAGCCTAAAGACTTCCTCGAATGTGCTCAAGGCAGCACGACCAACCTTGATACTAGATTAAGGGAGCAACACTCGATTGGAGATGGCTCTCCCAGACGAATTACCGCTGTGCGAGGAAAATCAACTGCAAAAGTCCTAGAGTACAACTGCCTACGAGAAAAACAACTGCATCCGGAATGGGTCGTAGATGATTATTGGTCATATCAGTCTAAGTGAAGCGCTCTCTAAGCACCCAAAAACCAGTTAACACCTACTAGACACCAAAGAAAAAGTAACTCAAGGATAGAGCTTCCTCACGAATAAGATACACCCTGGCCCGAAAGGATCAGTGCTGTTGGACTAGGACATAATATGTCGGAGCTTGCGAAAGTGTGACGTAATGAAAGCAAATACGGTAGCTATAAGAGACTTTTCTGGTATATGACACTTGTTCCCGCAAGCTTCTGGTGTATTCCCAATACACCTCACAGTCACCAGTCACCCGAGCAATTCACAGGTCTCAATACAGCACTCCGTCCCCAGAAAAGCAACCGCCAGTGCAATAAAGGTAGAAAGCATTGCACCAAGAAGAAACGAGATAATCCCAAAGAAAAACACATTGTCCGCGAAGTATACATAGCACCACACGGCACGCAGAAAACATACGCGGTAAGCGAGGCAGAGGAGAAATGCTCACCCAAGTGACAGTGAAGCTGGAATGAGCGATTCGAATACATCATACTATTACGGACTTGCATCGAGCCCGAATGTCAGACTCCCTAAAGGTATCCCAGCCGAGCACATATAGTCAATCTTTACGACACAGCAGTTAACGGGGTGCATCCGGAAAGCGTCTGGAGAAAGAAGCTTAGACATAAAACAATACGGCGTACACTATTCTAACCACACCATTAACAACATTCACCGATCCACGTGCATATAAAGACCAAACAAAAAGCCTATCCACGCACATAGTACCCGGACCAGAAGAGACTCCGAAGAGAGCGAACTGATGTACAAGCAATAACCTTGAGATGACGAACTAACCCAGTGGGACGCTTGGGCACTTACGATACAGACATTTCAAAGAAGCAAACACCGCAACGCGCGAGCACCGTGTGGACTAGGACTACCAGCCCGATAAATAGTGTGAATGATTGAAATCAGAGTAGTTGGAGAGCCCCTCATTGTTAGCACTGCTTCTCCATATTGCCATGGAGAAAGTTAAGGCCGTTGGCTAAAACACATGTCTCATATAGTATCATGTTGATTGTCATCGCCTAGCCCTAGAGCTCCGAAACACCCCTTAACGAAAATCATAAGACACTTTTGTAAGAAAACATGGCGTATTAAATATCGACTCGGCTCCCTCAATCAAGTCAGTCGGACAAGGAATTGGGCAGATTTGAAGACTATCAACCGAATCGAGTCACTGATAGTCCTGCGAACCGCTTGAACGATGCGATAAGAAGAATAAACATGGAAGACATGGGAACTAACACTGTTTGTGGACCACTATGCTATTGAAGCACCTGTAGTATATTGTCGCTAGACACAATTAGCTAAGACATACGAATCAAGAGTAAACCTTTTTCGAGCAAGGATTGCATAAACACTCAATTTAAACACCGGCCATACGACGAGAGGCTCGAAGATCGAACCTATCACTAGTTATTGTCACCGTTTCATGCGTCAGGCAAATACACGAAGTATTGCTGCAGACGAACAGAACATATAGAAGAGATCAAGATTGGGGTAGTAATGAGTTTGAGCCTACACAAATGCCAACCATTTCCACTAAAGAATCTCGACAAAAGAGCAGAAGAAGTGTATCATGACTGGATCGAGACTTGAGATTCCGACGATAGGCTCGACCTGAGCCGATGTGTTGATCAACCGGGGCAAAGAACCATGCGCCCAATAGGAAAAAAGACGTCCACATTGTACATAGATATTTATGTGAAGCGGTTGAGACATTGCTCAAGACCCATAGCGAATGAAGTTTCAATCAATCAACTACCATGAATATTGGACAGGCAATAGCGAAATTCGAGCACAAATTAGCCGAGTTACTTGTGTGCCCGTCCACTACACGCTGAGTGAGATAGACCTAAAGAGGCTGGCAAAAACAACGCTCGATAAGGAATACAAACAAAAAATCCCCGCCGGCGACTTAACTCCATGAGCACTTGCGGTACGACCAACTTGCCCACATGAAGAGGCGACAGAGGGGCTCCCCGTCAATACAGAGGGATTATACCGCCATCGGGGGTCACAGCGAGACGTACGGTTATTCGAATCGATAACGTAAATACCGACAGAATGCGCAAAAACCTAAAACGTAGATCATTCAAAAGAAGTGTTCACATCTCAACATACTTGTCCTCTCTCACACGCACCGTAGACGCGCGATACCTAAACACTAAAACTGGGGAAATAAAAATCGCATAAGGAGTAACGCGCATATACGACAATGGCAAAGATCAGGCTGAAAGAAAAACAACCCACGCAAGTAACTCCCCAAAAAAATGTCAGATATCAAACTGAGATAGTAAACACAAACTCGAGAATGTGAAGCTGTAAATAGCATAAACCCTCCTGGATGAGGAAAGCCAACATGTGGATAGATCCAATGCCTGAAAAGACTTACTGAGGACGTGATCGATGACGCAGCTACACGCAAGTGAAAACGTATGAGTATCACAGAGAACAAAGGAGTACGACTCCCGAGCTCAATGTACATCCCGCACCAAGGTGGCGCATTCAAGTCGACCTACTAAAGCATCTTAGTCATCAACAGTCCATCGATATAGAAACTCAAGAGAACACAGAAGCTAGGACACCGGCTAGCTACAAGCATCCGAATTGCGCACACATTGTACGCCACATGAGGATCACAAGTGCAGTCAATTTCGCAAACCAGAAATGAATACACAGGGAGCGACGAGAGCAGAAAAATGGCGAAGCGCCAACCACAACTGCAACAGCCACACGGTTAAAAAGAGACCCATACTACACGTCAGAAACCCCCGC
>SNQN01005210.1:32646-42773 GCA_008642245.1 Bassia scoparia | reverse complement strand
AAAGTAATTATTTTGATAATCATCCACGAAGATTTTCATCCTTCCACCCTTTACAATCGAGAGCATCATTATTTTGTACGAAGTAAATTCATCCGATTCATGTCTTCTCATCCTAAAATTTCCGAATCCACCACTATAGTGAGGGTGTATGTATTTTGTTGGTAGAGTCCAGGGTTTTTAACGAGCCGAGTCGAGCCGAGCTTTGGATAGTTTGTGTTAGGCTCGTGACGAATACCTTCGAGCTCGACCCGAGCCTCAAGCTTTATCGAGCCTTAAAAATCTAAAATTCATTAAAGCTCTAATGGAGTTTGAAAACTATAACAATATAATAATTTCTTAAAACATATTATAGTTTATAGATATGGATTTTCTATTTTTTGTTAGACTTATCAATAATATACTACTAATTTTATAATWATTAAGCTAAATAAAAATAWAAAATAATATTTTGTGCTTATTCACRAACTTTCGAACCGAGCGTAGATGAGTCTCGTCTCGTGAAAACTACGAGCCCCGCTGCTCGAGCTCGGCTCATTAATTAACACCACTAGTAGAGTCAAATTGAGGCATGAGTTTTTACTGTTTAACAAAGTATTAGTAAAAAAAAAATGTGTTTGACGAAATAACGAGCAATTGCACTCTGGAAACGACTTCAGTGTATAAGGCTGCAGGCAGCAGCACCCCATGCATGGTAGGACCCACATATCCCCTAAAATCCGTCAAAAAGGTRGGGCCCACAAGTCCTTTCCTTTGCGACACAAACCTGATCCGTCAACTGGAGGCACCCAGCGGTGGTTAGGTCCAAATCGGCTGCAACCAAGAAACTTCCGTCACCCTTCACGCTATGCATACTATCATGCATGCATCTGACCTAACATACATGCATGATACATACATGTAGCACACCATTTTTTATTTAACCTTTAATCGATTAATCTTATTGTCAAAACATGATGGTGGGACATCATCATCAAATCATGTGCATTGACAAGATTAAATTAACCACCCCTTGTCTCCTAAGCTCTACAAATTCAATTTCAACATGATGCACATTTTCTTCAACTTGTAAATTATTTCTAAAAATTACAACTATTATTATATAATATTCCTTCTTAAATTGTGGGTTTTGCGGCTTTAATGATATGTAACAATATAATCTATACTATGCTATAATTACTTTTAACTATTACACCATAATTTTTTTTGGTAACAATCTGTTTTTTTTTTTAAACAAAAATAAGGCGGAAATATTATTGCGAATCAAATTCTCACAAAAAGCGATATAATGCTTTGCGACCTTTGCAAGAAAGAGTTTTAACAAACTAAATTCATATTATCAAATCKCAAAAGACAGGTTAGAGATGGGCATGAGTCGCATTGGCCTGCGAATAGCAAGGAGAACAACCCGAAAATAGCTCGGCTTGACACGAGGCCGCCTACAACGAACCCGGTCTGCCACGGTRATTGTGAGGTGGGCTACGGGCGGGCCATGAACAAAATTTTTGGGAAAAGAACCAGACTCGATGTGAGCACACCATTTTTATCCGTGTATGGCTTGTGGTATGGCCCATGACCAGCCCATAAGGTATGTTCATGACCAAACCATAGGGCAATTGTACTCTTATCGACTTTATATTTCTATTGTAAGTGCTTTTTAAGTTAAGATTTTTAACAATATGTTATTTTTCTTTTATATTTTAACAATATCAACTTTATAATTTATTTTATGATCTTAAAAATTAAATTCAAACAAATAAGAAACTGGATTAAATATGACTAATTATAGAGTTGTTACTAGTTAATACACCTCCAATCTCGTATAACGTAAACCTTTAATAAAAGTCAAATTATATTAATTGCTTTGCTAGACCTCATGATATATTAAATTGCAAAACAGCCAACGAATAGGTCCATTGCATATTTGCACTACTACATTGTTGTCAAATATTCGTTCTTACAAATTTACAATACTACCCTGTACTCATATGCGATCCAAGAAGGTTATGCTTTTTTATTTATAACTCATGAACGAGGTCATGGTTTGGCCCACAATTAGCTAGTAGGACGGACGACCCATGGTTGGTAAGAGCATGACCTACAAGCACGTGGGCTAAGTCGGGTCATRAACAAAAGTCGTTTCAATAATGCACTCCCACATGGCATATCATGTCCAATGAGGCAAGCTGACATAATATGGCTCGCAATTCACTCAAGCCCGCGGGCCTAGGCGCTTARCCAACTTTCAGGCTCAGCACGGCCCATGCCCACATCACATGATCTAAAAAATCAATATGATTTTAAATTCCTACTTTACTAATAACAATCATCGCTTTTGTCTAATTGTGCAAATCAAAAATTGGTTTTCGTACAACCATAAATTTGAAGGAAAAAGCATAATTTTGAAGTCCAATCATATTGACCATTTTCACTTTCCAACGAAATAAGAAACTACAATATAATCCTGCAGTATTTTGAGAAAAATAAGCTCACATCTAATCTTATTTCTATCATCATTGGAGTGTTTATCCTTCAATTCCATCYGCTACTTCCTTTCACTAATTTTTTTGAATCATAAATTGGAAAGGGTTTTTTTTTCAAAACAAACCTTTTATAAAACAAAAAATTCCAAAATACACTTTAAAACGATTGTTGCGAAAATAAACCAAAAAAAAATCTTTAGTAAGAAACTTCAATGAACATCTAATTTTTTGACTTAAATTTTGCCTTTGACTCACTATTTTCGACCCTTATTCCTATTACACTCTAATTCACCCTCCATCACTTCCACCACCGCACCATCGCTCGCTTCCAGCCACAACCAGCTGACCACCTTCCCACCACGCACCAAGCCCGACCCCATTTCTCTCTCCATCCTCCTCGACCAGTCACCCCTATCTCTCTCCGGTGCATCGCCACCACCACCACCACCGAAAAACCCCTTTCCACCCTCAAAACTCCTCCCACCCTCTGAAAACCCTCCTCCACTCTTGTAATCCTCCCCCACCGCTCGAAAACCCTAATCTACCCCTGAAACCCCCAACCACCCTTGAAACCCTAAAAAACGAAGTGGAGAGAGCAAAATCAAAACAAACACCAAACCAAACCAAACGAAATTAAATCGAAACAACCCTCAATGGATCACGCGCTCCAAAGAGAATAAGGGAGAGAAGCAGAGCGATGAACATGGCATCGAGAGGACGTGGCCGCGGGAAGAGCAATGATCGACGGGAGAGTGGTCCTATGCAATGTCGAAGAGGAGGCACATAGGGAGCGAGAGCGAGAAGGAGGAGGGGATGATGTGGTGTGGCGGTGGTGTGGTGGTTCCATGGAAAAAAATGGTGAAATAAAAAATGGAGTGAATGATTGAGAAGAGGCGGTGTCGCAATATGGGGTCAAATGATTTTGACATCGTGTTTCTTATTAAAACTTTTTCGCTTTTGGTTTGTTTTCTCAACAATCTGTTTTATGTTGTTTGTTTCGCAATTTTTTTGTTTTAAATGTTTGTTATGACAAAAACCCAATTGAAAAACAATAATTATTGTTCATTCCTTCTCCTTTCATTTCAATATTACAACATAGGCAAAGAAACAGAAAACTTATATGGAAAAAGTCATTATCTTACTAGAAGTCTGGAGTAGCAAAAGCTAGAATTAAAGTCTATACTTCCCCGTTTCAATAAAGTGCAATGTAACAAATCAATTCTTCACGTATTTCAAGGAATATTTAACAATGTAAATAACAACTTTCCAAAGTAATTTTAACACATGATATATTATTTATTTTGAAAGGTGAGTAATGTTATATTGAAGTATTCAGTCTAACATCGTATGTGGGAATCATTTTATTAAAATAAATTCATGATATCTCATATTGCATATGGAAGGGGAACAAGCTCGACATCTATGAGTAGTTAAAAAATTTGATATCTTCTTTCCTTATCAAAAAAAGCAGCATATAATAATTTTTAGAAACAGAAAGTTTATCAATACAAATCTAACAAAATCATTAGCAATCAATTACTACTTTATTAAATCTAAAAAATTGCATTAATTAACTATATTAACTAACCAATTAAAGTAAAATGTAAAATTTAAATCACTTTGCACATAGTGTGGTTGTCTATKGSATTTTCAAGACCCGGAGCGAAAATTAAAAATAGACCCCAAAACAGTAAAGACGTATTTCATCGATCAAATCCTTACAAATGAAATTAATTGATTTTATTAAACACTTCATTCTTGATTGACATCACAAGGGAGAAATATTAATTGAAACAAGATAAAATTTGTAGGTAGGGTTATAGGTTAAATTAGGAAGAACAAGGGTTTGTTTTGTTCAACTTAGTTAAACTTATTTTTAGAACGAAAAAATAAGTTCAAATAAATGTATATAACAATAAATAAGTTAAAAAGAACAAATTTATTATCTCTCTTTCACACAAAATAAGCTACCAGGTAGAATAATTTCAATAAAGTTTAGATCTAAAAAATGCTTATTTACCATTGAAGTTAATATCACTGCAGATTCCTAAAGACGAAACTTGAAGAAGCGGAGGTGCRGTGACCATAACAAGGCAAAAGGAAGCTTAGCTTCTAGTAGTGAATTGTGTGTGGCGCAAGGTTGAGGTGTGTGGCATGATAGTGGGTGGCATGCGTGGCACACTAATAAGGCACGTGGAACGTGCGCTGTGGTTTTCTCTGTGTGATCTGTTTGTCATGTGGTCTTTTATGTTTTGTGTTGGTTGCTTTTGTGGTAATGTTTTTGGTACTCTTTGTAGTTGGCTTGCCTAATATGTTAAGTAGTGGTAAAGTTCTATATARGGTGTACTATGTGACTTGTTGTAGCATTACTTATTACAAAAAGAATGGTCATCACAAGAAAAGTATTTTGAGAGAGGAGGACACAAAACTTGCTCTAAGGTTTTGCGAGAAACAAAAGAGAGTGAGTGCTTGTTGTATCTTATGAGGGAAAACACTAGAGAGTTTGTGAAGCTCATTAGGAGTTTTATATTTGTGCTTTTGTAGTTCAATTTCAATAGTGAGATTGTCTTTGACAGGGTAACAAAGTTACCCATTATTAACTTGTGTTGTGGTTTGTTATTCTTTAGCATAATTTATTGTTTAGCTTGGTTCCGAGTCGCATTTCCTTAACAAATTGGAATTAGAGCAGAAGTTGTTTCGGGAGAAATTTGAAGGCCAAAGATCGACTAAGTTTAGTTAGAAGAGGTGTGGGAAAGTTCAGGTTAGTGTCCTAAGTGAAAGAGCACCCAAAATAGTTTCACTTGAAGAGCGCAAAGAGGTTGAAGTGAGCTATAGCAAGGGAGGGAAAATGTAGACCTCAAAGTAGGGTAGTGAGGATGTTTGTACAAGTAATTCTTTGTATGGTGTCGCGTGGTTGAGGGTGGTGTAAGCGGCGGTACAAGAAGTGTTCTTGTATTGAAAATACATTTGATATTRTGGTGATCATTTGGTGTTTTTGTGTTGCGACGGTAATAGTATTAGTAGTGGTGGTTGGTAGTTTTTGGTGTTGTTGTGCTAGTATYTCCACCATGAGATGGTGTTGGAGGATGAGAGCACAAACGCAAAAGAAGGAGTATAGGTATAAGTAGCTTGTAGCGGAGGTCTACGAAGAAGGGTCTTGAAGATAAAGAAGACCAAGAAGGGGGAGGCATCTTATGCCCAAAGTGAGAGGGAAGATGATGATCGCATCTTTTCATTGAAAGTAAAGGGGAATTATTAATCATAACAAATAGTGCCAWGGATGCCATGATGAGAAGATGAAGCTCAAAGAGGTTGAAGCTTGTAAGGATGTTGTGGTGCTTTCAAAAGAAAATGAAGATTAAGGATGAAAGTTCATGGAGTTTATGTGAGTAACTTCATGAGTAATTGAGAAAGGATGTGTTGWATAAACACATCCAAAGAACCAAGGTGAAAGTCCTCATTGAGGTGTAGATGTGGGTGTTGTTAGCAACGGTTCAAGGCGTGGTATTGGATTGAAAGTCCTCCATACTTGAGGGTTTGGCGGTGATTTATTGGCACATTGTGGATGATCAATAGTGGTTTGGTACTACTAGATAAACCATGTGATTGTGTTAGCTCGATGAGAGTTTTTGTAGTTGTTTGTAATCTAAGTGTGTATTAATACACTAGAGTAGTGTAGTTTCTTAATAGTGGTAATGAGCTAGTAACTAAACCTTGTGTTAGTGTTAGCTATATGAGAGTGCAAACCTACGAGAGCCTTTTGTATCGTAGTTATTTGCCACCTTGATGTGGTTTTGTAGAATAGGTGGATTCAAGGAGTTAAGGCCTTAAGGGTAGTGATCTTGAAGGGAAGATTAGTCGAAGTCAATATCACTACCAAGATACTTGAAGGAAAAGCTCGAAGAAATGTAGGTGCAACGATCAAAGCAARGCAACATGAAGATTGGCTTCTAGTGGTGAATTGTGTGGTGCAAGCTAGGTTGAGGCGTGTGGAGCAATAGTAGGTGGCGCGCGGCACTCTACTGAGGTGCATGGCACGTTGTGGTTTTCTCCATTTGCTCTATTTTGTTTTGTTGTCTTTTATGGTTTGTGTTAGTTGCTTTTGTGATACTATGCTTTATACACTTTGTATTTGGCTTGCAGAATAAGACAAGTAGTAATGGAGACTCATCACAAAAAGCTACAACATGTGATTTGTTGCATTATTACTCATCACAAGCAGACYAGTTGAGAGAGGAAAACAAAACACTTGCTCTAAGGTTTTGAGAGAAACAAATAGAGTGAATGCTTGTTGTATCTTGTGAGGTCAAACACAAGAGAGCTTGTGAAACTCATTAGGTTGTTTGTAATTGTGGTTTTGTAGCTCAATTCAATAGTGAGATTGTCTTTGAGAGGGTAACAAAGTTACCAATTATTTGCTTGGGTTGTGATTTGTTATTCTTTGGCATGATTTGTTGTTTAGTTTGGTTTCGGGCCACATTGCCTGACCAGTCTTGTTTGATAAAAATTAGTTTGAGTATTTCATGTATTGTTAATGATTATAATAATAACAAAAAAGTTCAATTCTAATAATAAAATAAGTAGAAATAAAATAGGATTTTTTGCCAACAACTACCCACATTTGGGACTTTTTTAGAAAAAACTACCCACATTCCATTTTATTAAAAAAAACTACCCACTTTTCCCAAAATCATTAGAAAAACCTACCCACCCATGTATTCTGTTCACCGGAAAACAGCCTCCGATCTGTGGGCCCCACCTGCCTTTGCTTTTCCCTCCAAAAACCCATCCTACCCTATGCATTTACCTAAATACCCCTCAATTACTTCCACCCAACCCTTTTTATTTCACTACCTTAAAAACATCAAATATCATCATTTCTTATCGTTCTCTCACTTCACTCTTCGTTAACTATCCCTGCTCTTCTTAACTGTTCATTCATTCCTCTCTCCTCCGTCTCGCTCTTCTTCTCGTCTTGTAATTTTTGTTCTTTGTTTTTATCACGATTGTCGTTCACGCGTTAGAATTCGTAAGGTTGCCCGAAAAAGGGCAAATTAGTTGTGCTTCGATTCAACTCTCCATGTTTGTAAAATTAAGTATCCAAAAAACTTAGCTCTTTTTGCGTGGTAATTTTGTCACGATCGTAGCTTATTTATGCTTAGATATGTACTTGATTTGTTGTCATTAATTGCTTACTTCATAATATGTTCTACTATTTTGTTGTTGTTGCTTCTTCTTTGAGTTCTGAACTGTGAAATTTGTGATCAGTCTCTTGGCGTCTTTCTGTCTTCCTTTTGATTTGAGCTATTGGGTTTTGTTTGAGTTTTTTATAATTTTGAATTTCCAATTTCTTTGTCATTCCCTGGATTGAAGTAATCTGATTGGGGGTAAATTTGAACTTCATTCAGAGATAATGTGGATTATGTGGGTGTTCTGTAGATGAGGTCTGGAGTCAAATGTGTATTAGGTGATTTCGTGATTAGAAGAGGTTGTCTAAATCATGCCCAGACGGAATTAGGAAAGACCCCAACTGAATTTCATATGGGGCTTTGAGGCTGTAAGACTAACACGTATTAATCGAATCTCATTCGGAGAAGATGATGATGCTGACGAAACTGCGTGCAAATAGGAATGACAGAAAACAGGATTCAATGTTTATGCTGTTTGAGAAATGACTCCGTTCTTTTTGCAAATGTATTAGCCTAGTGCGTCCAACTTCTAGTCAGGCGAGTCTGTTCGTTGACTTTAGTGGAAATACCTTTAGGCTCCAAAGTGAATGAACCTTCAGCCCATTAAGAAGAAGCCTTAAATTAACCTACTCTAACAAAATTTCCACAACCAGATGTTAATTATTCTTGAAGCAATGATGTTCCTGTTCTTCAAACAACACCAGTACAAACTACAACCCACCTGCCACACTAACCCATCCCAAAAAATCAGATCTCCCTTCAAAACCAAGCAAAAGCAAGCATTAAAATTCAACACAAATCATCCCACCTAAAACAGTGTCTCAACCTGAAGTACAATTGAACTTCATAACTAGGCGAAACAGGGAATGTTCAAAATAACTCGAGGAAAAGCAAAGTAGACAGATACAATCCCAAGCAGCAGGGGTCGCTAAATGTGTAAGAACTACCTGGTTATGGTGGAGAGTGAAGACTTTTTATCGATGATGGTATTGGCCTCTTCCATATGAATCTGGTTTGTTTGAGTATTCTTGTTCTATTATGAGGAGGGATGGGGAGCACAGTAAGCAAGCTGAAATTTTGAGGGTGACGAAGCCAGATTGATGTTTCATTGAGATTTGGGAATCCTAGCAGTTTCTGCTGTTAGGAACTTTAGATTTGAATTCAAGGCATTTGTCTAAATGCAGTGAGTTTACTAATTATTGATGAGCTTAGGAGTCTAGCAGAGTCAGAAGAGGATGTGGACAAGAGTCCAATTTTTAATGAGGAAACAGAACTAAGGAGTCCTATACAATTTGTTATGGGACAGAAATTTAAGGATGCACAAATACTCAGGAGAGCTATTCAGTACCATGCTGTGGACAACCACTATGACTATTACTTCTTGCATAATGGCAACAAGAGGCTGACTGCTTACTGTAGGAAGAGGTGTGACTGTGAATGGGATCCAAGGCATTATTGCATAATTCACTGTAAGTGTGAGGGCAAGTTTAGGTGCAACTTCAAGATATTTGCAAGAAAGGTGAGGGGTGATAGCATGTTGCAGATAAGGAACCTGGAGTTGGAGCATTCCTGTGGATATCAGGACATCAGTCCTAAGGTAAACTCTCAGTATCTAGCTGATAAGTATCTGGAGTTGTGGAGAGCTGAACCACGGCTTAGTTTGAAAGCATTTGCAAAAATTGTTCAGAAAGATTTAGGAGTAGACATTAAGTACTATAATGCTTGGTATGCTAGGGCAAGAGCAAAAATTATGTTATATGGTGATTGTGCAGAGGAATATGCTAGGGTTCATGATTATGGCCATTCCTTGTTAAAATACAATCCAGGGAGTTCTGTGTACATAACATCAGATGATGGGGGGGATTCAGAAACACCAGTGTTTAGAAGAATGTATGTGTGTCTTGATGCTTGCAAGCAAGGGTTTAGGGGTGGATGCAGACGAATAATAGGAGTTGATGGGTGYCATTGAAGGGTGCCTACCCTGGAATGATTCTTGTTGCTGTGAGCAAGGATGGGAATAACACAATTTACCCAGTGGCTTGGGCTGTGGTGGAGGTTGAGAATAAAGACAGCTGGACCTGGTGTCTCACCTTTCTTATTTCAGACATTCAATTCCCACATGGTGAAGGATTGACAATCATGAGTGACAGACAAAAGGTAAATTTTAGTTGTCTTGTCTTTCTTTCAAGTTGCCTTTAATAAACATTGTGACATTTGTAGGGGTTGCTAGATGCAATTCAAACCTGTGCACCAAAGGCAGAAGTCAGATTCTATGTGAGGMACATTTGGGCTAATTTCAAGCTCAATTTCAGTGGTGCAACATTCAAAGACCAGTTCTGGCATGCAGCAAGAACATGTTCAAGGGTAAGTGTCATCACAAACCAAACTATGAAATGGTAAACTTGAAAATAGCACTGAATTATTATGTGTTTACTTTGTCAGAACACCTTTGTTGGTT